>PVHX01003185.1:125706-148584 GCA_004024805.1 Geosciurus inauris
GACGACACAGTGGTACCAGGGATTAAACTCAAGGGCACTCAGCCACCGAGCCACATCCCCAGCCCTATTTTATATTTTATTTAGAGACAGGGTCTCACTAACTTGCTTAGCACCTCACCTTTGCTAAAGCTGGCTTTAAACTCATGATCCTCCTTCCTCAACCTCCCAAGCTGCTGGGATTGTAGGCATGCACCACCGCACCCAGCTCCCAGGCTTTAAATTTCTTATTTATGTTTTGCTATCTTACATATTTGTGTATTCTACCCCTCAGGTTTTATAGAACTAAGTGTGGCCTAAATATGATTTAAAACATGAACAGATTCATTGATAAATTGGATTGTATTAAAATTAAGGACTTCTGCTTATTAAAAGACAACATTTAGAAGAGCAAAAATACAACCCACAGGGCTAGGGCTGTAGCTCTGTGGCAGAGCACTTGTCTCGCATGTGGGAGGCCCTGGTTTGATCCTCAGCACCACATATAAATAAAAATAAATGAATAAATAAAAATAAATGAATAAAGATCAATCAACAACTTAAAAAAAATTCTAATTAAAAAATAAATAAAGATATTATGGCTGTCTTAAAAAAAATACAACCCACAGAGAAGATAATTGCAATATACAGATTTATAAAGACTCCATGAAGTGTTCCTACAACTCAAAAAGAAAAAAAAAAACACTAGAAAATGGGAAGAAAACATAATAGGTACTCAACCACATGATTTATGAAAGGAATGGAAAATAAACCCACAAAGCAGTAGTCCACACACCCGCCAGAGGCCTACAGTTCAGGCTGATCTCCATGGAGGCTGGGGAGCAGGTGGGACTCTCACACTGCTGACGGGAACATAACTCAGCAACTTCTTCCGAGAAACTGCTGGGCGATACCCACCAAGCTGAACACATGCATACTCTATGACAAAACAATCCCATCCCTGGGCCCGTTCCCAAGAGAAAAACGTGTATTTATTCATAAAAAGATACATATAAGAATCTTTATAACAGTCTCACACGGAAAAAGACCTAACTGGCCGTCCACCGTAGAATGGACCAACTGTGGTCTTGTGGTCACATGGGGCGCTACCACACAGCAGAGGAAAGACATAAACTACCACTATGATTGGCCACCAGAAGGAATTTCTCTAATGTTACCCTGGATAAAAGAAGATGGCTGCAGCAGGTCACTGCACCACATAAACAGGCAAAACCAACCAAGGCCAACCAAAGGCAGGGTGGTGGTCCCCTCTGCATGGAGTGCCAGAGTGGGCCCGAGGAGTCTTCTGGTGCTTTCCACAGCCTGCCTGGGCGTGCATGCTCACATGCTTCTGTACTCCTCTGTGAAAATCCATCAAGTGCTACTTTCACGATTCGTGCATTCTTCTGCCTGTGAAGATGCAATGCTTTGAATACAGTGTGTCCCCTCCCCCGGGGCTCCACTTTGATTGAGGGCTTGGCCTCCAGGTGGCGCTGCTGGGAAGCAGTGGAACCTTGGAAGGTGGGGTCCAGCAGGAGGTCCTTAGGTCACTGCAAGTGTGAGGTCTTTCTTATGAGACCCCTTTGGTAGTTTTCTCAAGACGGCTGTTATTAAAGGAACAAGCCTGACCCTGTCCCTCCTCTCCCTCTGCTTCTGGTTTGAGATAGAACCCTTGCTCCCCCACCTGCTCCTGCCACTGCCATGCCTCAGGCTGCAGGGTACTGAGTATTTAAACAGTGAAGAAAAACTAATACAATGTTATATTTAATAATAAGTTAAAAAAAAAAAACAACAGCCAAGTGCAGAGCTGCACGCCCCCAATCCCAGGAATGGAGTTGTAAATCTGACAGGGTTGGGTGGAAGAGCAAATACACAGGAGGGTCTTGAGGGCAAGTAAATGCTCTCTCTTAATTCTCTATAAACCTTCTCTGCTGAGCTGGGCCTTTGCACATGCCACTCCTTCTGCTTGCAATACAAGTTCTATCCGTCTGACTTTCCTTCTCTTCAGTACTCATCCTAATTTCACACATACAATTCTGTGTATATTTAACAGCTGCTTCTCCCATTAGACACTGAGCTCCACAAAGACAGGAATCAGGTCTGTTTTTGCTGACTGTATCTTTAACACCTAGCTCTGGGAGGCAGTCAATATGTATCTGAATGGATAGAAAATAAAAGGAAGAAATCAAACAGAAAACAAAGCCACGATTTACAGTCTGGAAAAAGAGCTGTACAACCTGAGAGACAAACTGGGATGGGTGGGAGCAGGAGACAGGATGGGATGGGAGAGGGGAGATGCCCGCAAACCAGCGCGTCTCAGTGCAACACGCACACAGGTTTCCAGGAACGGAGGAAAATGCAGATTCTGGTTCCAGCAGGTATGGGTGGGGCCCACGCACCCTCAGTCTCCCAGGTGAAACCCAAGCTATTCATCCAGGGTTTGTCCTAAGATGATCAAGATAACTGGAAAAATCAGCACTAAATGTCAGGGCAGAGACTGATCTGGGAAACTAGCAAGGGTTGGTGACTTGGCTCTGGAAGGGATGGGGACAAAACAGAGTGGAGGCCTGAGAAGGAGGCCACAGATACAGCCTGGTGCAGCAAGAGAAAATCCAAAGAACGTGACAACTGTGTGGCAGGTACATCCAGGAAAGCAGGGTCTCTTATCAGCATAGTCGAGGAGCTCCAGGTCAACCTCCATTCTTCAGTAGACAGGGACAGGAAATCTCAAATATTGATAAAAATATAATTCCTGGGACCGGCAGTGCAGAGAAACATATTCAATCACTTACAAAATTCCACCCACCCCACCACCTCCACCTTGCCCTTTTCGTTGAAAATGTCATCCGAAGCAGGGATGCATGTCATGAGTAATACAAAGTTACCGAAAGACAACAAATGTGTTCCATAATGCTTTAACCCACATTGAATTTAAAATGTCAATTTTGTTGCTTAGTTCTTGTCTAAGAATCTCAGGTGGGTTACAATAATAAAAAAAATAATATAAGATACAATAGAATCCTTCCAAGTGTGGTTTTGGTGGGAGGTACACATCAGAATCACCCGGGGAGCTTTCAAAAATGACTCTTGTCCCGGCCCCGCCCCAGGGTGATTCAGCACCCTGGGGTGTGGCACACAATGACATTCCTTTTGGGAGGCCCTCCAGGGAAGGGCCAGGCAGTGGAGGGCTAGAGGAGTGGTTTTCAGGGAACTTGGGACAGGGTCTGGATGGCTGGAGTGGGAACGGACCCTGGGCAGAACACAGGCCGCTCACTGCCGGGGCACATGAAGGAGCCGGGCAGCAGTTCTGCAGAGCAGAACTGATCACACAATGACCCAGACAAGAAACTTACAGTGACTTCAGTGAAAGTCACATGGGCCGGCATGCCAAGTGCAGGCATGGAATTGCAAACTGCTCCTCACAGAGATGCCAGCATGGGGTCCCGACCCTGGCACCTGTGAATTTAACCATGGCTAAGGATGGCTCCCAGCACAGCCACTCAGCCAGTGGACCAAACAAAGTAGACCAGAAACCAGAGCAGTCAGGGTTTTCCCTCCCTGCATTCACCTCTGACTGTCACATGAAGGGCTTGGAACCTAAGGGCCATGTCATAGAAAGGTATTTCATGCAAGTTGTAAAAATGTTCTTCCTACAATTGTTCCTAAAGCAAACCCTGACCAGAGTGTGCCTGAGGTCGAACCACCACACAAGCGAGCCACGTGATGTTTCAGATTGTCTTGAAATTGTATCTTAAAACACTCTGATGGGGACAATGGGTGCTGACTAATTGTCCTGTTTCCTGTACCACGGCAATTGGGGAACTCAGGGTTTCTATGGCTTCCTTTATAAGCCTCTTAATTCTCAACAAAGCCACAACCCAAACAGGAACACACTGGCCTTTGTGACCACAAATGATCACAGCCACTGCTGAAGCCACTTACAACATGGAAGCCAAGCCTGTCCTTTACATAATTAAAAAATCAAAGTTAGAGTTTTAGAATGCTTTACACTCTAGCAGTAAAGGTTCTTCTGTGAACAGTTTTCAATCAAAAGATTATACTTGGAAAACACAATAGGAAGGGGCAACATCTCACTGTGCACACAGCAGGGGCCTCTCTAAACACCCAAGTCAGATGTAGCTTATGCAAAGCTCCTGCACAATGTGGAATACATACTAGCTACTCAATAAAAGACATTTTATTTATATTAAGTGCCTGATGCTATCAAGTGCTGACTAGAGATTCCAGATTTTGTAGGGCTATCTTGATATCGAACACCTTACAGATGTATAAATGTTTCATTCCTTAAAATTTTATTCCTTTAAATAAAGAGCTTGCTGGGGCTAAAGGCAGTTGTTACAGATGTGTGATACACCCTTGAGCTGCTCTACAAACTTGATGAAACCAGAAGCAAGGGCACCTTGGCACAAATCACCACGCCCTGGGCATGAGGGACACAGGACCCTGGTGAGAGGGCTGGGTAACCTGGTCCCACTACAGTCCCTCTCTGGCTGCCCCAGCCTGAAGGAGAGATTTCGCTGCTGCTTTGTGTCTTAAGGGTCTGTCTCCATGCTGATCTGTGTGGCTTTGTTCTTTCCAAGAGTCAATGAACCAGAGACCAAAAGAAGGAAGAGCAGCTCACACCAGTGAGAAAGCCAATACAACTCTATTTGAATCATTTTACAAGGAAGTGCAAATTACCCTTGTTTTTTAAAAAAATAAACTTAGGTCTCTAACTCAAGAACGCAAGTTTCAGTTTAAAAAATAAGAGAGAATAAGAAGACAGCAGTCTTGACTCAAACACCTAATTTGTGAGTTACCTGTATAAGAGAACCCTGGGTTCTGCAGAAACCAACCTGAGGGACACTCTTCGAGCTGACCTAGGTCAATGCTACCACCTAGTGGCCACCAGAGGAAGACACTCCACCTCCAGCCTAAGGCTTCTTCAAGCCAGCAGCTCTGCTTTTTCATCACTGCCGTTTCAGCTTATTTCAGGAATCCTCTCCCAGTATCTAAGGCCTTCTCTATAGCCCAGTCCCCTCTCTAACTCAACCTGCCCAGTGAACTCAGGAAAGCTCTTTCTTACTCCTTTGTTTATTTTTTTGCTATTTATGAACCTCAACAGATGACTGATCGGCTGGAGAGGGACATTTCTAGCATGGAAAAGAACATGTGCCATCAGCCATGTGAGACAATGACTCATCAAACCAAGTGAAATTCTCCCCAAATACCAGCACTTAATGGACTGTAGATAAGTGTTTTATTTAATGCTAAGATAGTGCTGGACTGCTTTCTCTCCCTCTTCACTGTAAACACACAGGCTGGGCTGCATTTTGCTTTAACTAAGTCTCCAGGGGTCAACCAGGGCCCTAACCATCACTTGCCACACTCACAACTGTCTGACGCTTTAAAAGGAAAACATAAAGCACGCTCTCCAACCACTCTGCACCTGGCAAAGGACACCTTCGAGGTCCAGTCCAAGGCCAGGCCTCAGTGTCCCTTAAGCGCCTCTGAAAGAAGTGGGTATTCCCTTATAAGAATAAAACTTATGGGACGAGGGTGTAGCTCAGAGGTAGAGCGCGTGCCTAGCGCTTGCCTAGCACATGCGTGAGGCACTGAGTTCGATCCTCAGTAGCACATACAAACAAATAAATAAAGGTATTACAACTAAAAAAATTAAAAAAAAAATAAAAGAATAAAACTTACAAACTTTTGGGTGGAGATTTATCATTCGTTGGCATGGATTAAGAAGAGATCAAGCCGGGCATGGTGGCGCATGACTGTAATCCCAGTGGCTCAGGAGGCTGAGGCAAGAGGATCGCCAGTTCAAAGCCAGCCTCAGATCTCTGGCTCTAAGCAACTCAGTGAGGCCCTGTCTATAAATAAAATACAGAACAGGCCAGGGATGTGGCTTAATGGCTGAGTGCCCCTGAGTTCAATCCTTGGTACCAAAAAAAGAGAGAGAGAGAATCAAACTGTAAAAAATATACTTAAGTTGCTTTTTAAAAAGTGATTAAAATGACTTAGTGTCTTGAATAAAATCAACATGTATGGCAATCATCTGGAGAGCTGGTTAAAATGTAGATTCTTGGGCACAGTTCACAGGATTTTGGTTCAGTAAGGGCCCAGGAAGCTGCACTTTAAAACTTATAGAAAAATTCTGAACTTATAGAAAAATTATAAGAAAAACTTATAGAAAAATTCCAAGAAAAACAGAACTCATATGCCTCTCTTGCCCTGAATCCAACTGTTAACATTTTCCCACACAGGCCCTTTCCTTTTTGCCTTATCTGTGTGTGTGTACACACGGCCCATACTTTTTTCAGAACCACTTGCTATGGATGTAATAACCCTTTACCTCTAAATATATATATATATTTTTTGGTACTGGGGATTGAACTCAGGGGCACTCGACCACTGAGCCACATCCCCAGCCCTATTTTGTGTTTTATGTAGAGACAGGGTCTCACTGAGTTGCTTAGCGCCTCGCCATTGCTGAGGCTGGCTTTGAACTTGCGATTCTCCTGTCTCAGCCTCCCTAAATGCTGGGATTACAGGCTTGAGCCACTGCGCCCGGCTACCTCTAAATATTTTAACATGTATCTCCCTCGAACAAAGACATTTCATAACTATGATACAACTATCATATTGAAGAAATTAAATATTGATTCAATACTTTTTTAATGAAGTCTGCATTAAAATTCTGCAAATTGTCTGGTTGATGCCCTTTTTTCCTTTTCTTTTGATCCAGGATACAAACCAAAGTCATGCTTTAGTTTACCTGTCATATGAAAGATGCATTTTTAATAAGCAGAGCCCCTCCCTATTTAACCACAAGACAACCATGCAGGCAGTCTGAGCGCCACAGACTGGAAAATCCTCAACCAGACCATCTCCAGGCTCCCTTTGGTTTTGATCGTCTGTGCATATAGCCAGGGTCGTGGACAGGTTGGTGCCTTAATGTCAGGTTTCCTGTTTAAAATTTTGGTGGCTTCCCAGAGCACTACAAAGTTTCCATAGCTTAGCAGCTGTCCACTCAGTATGGGAGAAGCGCTCCCTAAATCATTATTGATGAAGTAACAGATTTTCAACAGATTTTCCAGTCTATACGTCAGTGCTAGGATTAGCACTGCTGTCAAAACAGGAAAGAAAGCTACTTCAACAAGGGCTCGGTCACTTGCTCTTAGGTAACCAGATGTCTCGGTTTGTTCACTCAGGAGTAGCTGGCATTACAGACACCAATTCTGGACATTTCATCATACTCAATATGTCAAAATGACCACAGTACCTGCACAAAGCACATCCTTTCTCAGAAACAGGTGAAAACTCAACTGACCTTGTTTTAAAAAGCTGCCGAGAGAGAGAGAGAGAGAGAGAGAGAGAGAGAGAGAGAGAGAGAGATGAATGTATTTGGTGATTAATTAGACTTTGCAAATGTTCTTAATAAAATTCAGCCCAACTAATTAAAAATCAAGTGATTTTTGTTTTCATTTGTGAAATGCCCATACATCTTAGGAAATATTTCCACATAAATTCACTTTACTAATGTTAAATTATGTGCAGCTGATAACAAAATTACTCTAAAACTGGTACATGGCATTTAGTATCTTTCCTTGTGACTCAAATTTTCTAAATTGATCAACACTACCTTCTGTTTCTTTCCTCCATTTTCATGGCTTTTAAAATTTCCTAAGTAGTACAACACTGTATAACCATACATGGATGTATTTTAAAAATCAGCTTTTAATACAGACAACCACTACTAAATACATACTAAATCAGAAAATATTTTCATTAAGCAAGGCTTGTGTGTGTATGGTGCTGGAGATTGAACCCAAGGCCTCGTGTATGTGAGGCAAGTACTCTACCAACTAAGCTATATCCCCAGCCCCAGCATTTTTAAATTATTTTTTACTTATTTTTATTTTTACAGTACTGGAAATTGAACCCAGGACACTGAACCACTGGGCTACATCTCCAGTCCTTTTTATTTTATTTTTGACATAGGATCATGCTAAGTTACCCAGGCTGCACTTTAAAACTTAAGAGAAACTGGACTTGAACTTGTGGTCCTCCTGCCACAGTGACCCAAGTTGCTGAGGATTACAGATGTGCACCACTGTGCCCAATTCATATTGATAATTTCATGTTAAAGCCAATATACTAATTTATCATGAGCCTATAAACCCAAACACTTATTTTTAAATGACATTTTTAAGGACTGGGTATGTAACTCATTAGAAGAACATTTGCCTAGCACGTGCAAGGTCCTGAGTTCAATCGTGGATACTGCAAAAAGTAAAATAAAATAAAATAAAAAATATTTTCAAAACTTAAAACCTGCTAATTTATATGATAATCATTGCTGACAGTTCAATTACTTTCAGCAGTTCAATACGAAACAGTTCAATACAAAACTTTTTAAAAATTTGGGTATGCATTTGTAAAAGTATTTAAAATCATGTTCATGAAAAGTGCACTTATAAAAGTAACACTCAGACTTCATATAATTCTCTACCACATGGCATAAAACACAAGTCACTTTAACAACACGGGTCAATCCTCATACTCCAGAAGGACCATCTTGGGAGCAAGTCACTTGTGCCATAGGTCCTATACTTTGTTCAGGGAGTGGCTCTCTGAGGGAAGCCCCTGGGAAGCAGTGGTGTAGTAATGTGTAGAATCAGTTGTATTCTAACAGACACCCATAATTAGCACCCTTGTTCTCATACAACTTCAAAATGTCAAATAGTTTTCTTATTATGGAGTCCGGGTTTATTTATAGGCTTTATTTATAGGTTGGACACCACGACGCTTGCAAAACTAACAAAATAAAAAGTTATATCTGATACTAGGAGGATACCAAGAAGTAGCTTTAAGCTCTCTGAAGGGCAAAATAAAGAATGCTGTGGGAGCTGAGGGAAGTTTCGGGAAGAGACAACGTTGCTATAAAGAGAAAGCAAGCTCCTTGCCACCCTGAGCCCTGGGCTGGGCTCTAGGATGGACGCTACCTGCCAGCAGCACATGCTCACGCTGAGAACACTGCATGCAGTCACTGGATTCTTTTTTAAAATATCTTTTTCTTGAAGTCTCCCATGGAGGAAAAGCACAATTCCTCAGTGTACTGCTCTTGGGACACCTGGCAGAAGCCCCCTCATGTCCCATTCCTGATCTTCCCTCCAGAGGTGACCCCTCCTAACTTGGACCGCATTTCAATGAGGTTTCTTTAAGTGACACTTTCAGAAGTTACTTTTTCACTGTTCACAGAACTGTTAGGGTGCTGCTGAGATGCACACCTCCTCGTCCCACGGGATTCAACTCTCCCAGGGTCACTTCTGGGAACACACGGGGTGCTTTGGTGGCCTGTGTGGTGTGGCTATGGTGAAAGGAGAAGGGAAGGTGGGGGTCTCATTCATGCGGGAACTACAGACTTTCCCCGCCAGTGCCCTTGCACAAACCCAGAAGCCTAAGGGTCAGCAAACCTGCCTCCTGGGGGAAACGGTTTGCAGAGTGTTTCAATGGTGCTGGGCTGCAGAGAATGACTTCCAGGACTTACCATTGCACAACAGGCCCCTGGGACAGCCTCCAAACAACCAGCCAAACTTGGGCTCAGATGCAATCTCACAGACCAGCAGATCTTGTTTATAATTACTTTTAGCCTCCTTTGTTATTACTTTGGCAAAGGAGTTCCGGGCCATTTACTCACTCAATTCACTCCTGGCTCCTCGCCAGGCCAGGAAGCGAGGTGGGGGTGGGGGAAGGCAGAGGTGCCCAAGTGTCAAGTTCAGAGGGAGAAGAAGGCCCAGGGGAATGGGAACACCTTGGGGCTCCGACTTTGCTGGGGGGGGGGGGATGTCCAGACCATTCACTCAGGTTCCCAGGAATCTTGTCAGATAAAGGGAAACTGGCCAGGAAGACTCCGGTACTGCAAACTCCATGTGCAAAGGTTGGAGGGGACAGACAGGCACATTTTAGGAACTCCATGGAAAGAGACTCAGCCCAAGTGTCAGAAGTAACTGAAATCCTAACAAAATCTCAGGGAGGATGAGATTAGTTTCTTCAGAAACCCAAGGGTATGAGGTAGGTCAGAAGTTGTGGGTCGGGTGGGAACCCCAGCTTGACTACTTATTAGCTTGAGAGATGAACCTGAGAGAGTGCTTACCCTCTCTGAGACTCAGTTTCCTTCTCTACAAAAGAAGGGAGATTTCCCTGCTTTCCAAGGTTGCTTTATGCACTGGAGAGAAAATGCATGCAAACTAGTCACTATCATAAGATTGGCTTTTTAAACAACAACAACAAAAACCCTCAAGGGTTCAAAGAAACAGATTTCTCAACAAAAGAAAACACTTTTGACCAAGGCACAAATACGAAAGGCAGGGAGCTCCCAGTCCCTAGCCGCAATCAAGCAGAGGAACTGGATGAGACCTGTGTTGAGAAGGCTGTAAAGGGATGATTGACACTGGAGAGGGTGGGACTGATGAATTTCAGGCTTCCAGGTCTGGGATTCTATAGCGACTTCTGTTTCTAAAGTGCTAAGGGTCTATTTCTGTACATGTAAACCACATTCAACCACACCACTGTTCAAACTCAGATTTCCTTACACGGACTTCTCGTGGGAAATTATTCTAAATAAATATCTTGTTCTTGGAAAAACTAAAATGGTTCATCAAACCATGAAACAGGGGATAAAAGAATGGGAAGAGACATAAAGTCATCTGTACAGCTCAAAAATTGACAATGGAATATGTTCAATATTTAGCACTTTCTACCTAAAATTAAGCTACCAACCTCTCTTCATTTTCCCTCTGAATAGTTCCACCAGGCTCCAAACAGACTGGAAAACAGGATGGAATAAATTTACTCTACAGGGACATGAATCAAGTTGCATAAACTTTACAAAAATACTGTGCTAATATTTGCCCTCAGGCACAGACACACCCAATTGGGTGTCAGTCTATGATATTTCTATCTTAGGCTCCAGCCCCCATCCCTTAACAGCCAAAAACAGTAGAAGCCTTCAGAAAAGAAAACAGCTAAAGTCACTTTGAAAGGTTTGAGATGTGCTAATCGCAGCGCATCCCAGCCAAGAGGCTGGAATCCCACAACAGGACCATCCCATCAGACTGTTCCTGCCAAGGAATCCAAGGCCAGCGCCGGCCTGGCCAGAGAAACCAAATCCTCACTACCAGTAGCCCTCGCCATAATTTTATCTCAAGGAAAAACAGAAAAATACTTCTGCCCTTACCACCCCCCCGCCATAGGTCCCCCAAAGCATCCTCCTGTTTGTCACTAATCAGCCTGGGAAGTCTCTGCTCTGCTTTTCCTGGGCTGAGCTTCCCACCTGAGGCCCTCTAAGGCTGTTTCCAACAAGAGTCCCCTGCCTGGAAGACTTCAATCCCAGGGCCATCTCAGGTTATACTGGGCACAGTCACCCTGCTGGTTGCCAACGCCTCTAGAAACCAAGATAAAATGTAGTTTTATGCAGCCTATACAGATTTCCAGGGCTTCTATCTTGATAAAATGAGTTCATAAAATCAGTGAAAAGAAACTCTATAGAAGATATAAAATCATACCATGGTGCTGATCAGAATGACAATGTTTAGGAATAACTGAATGAAACAGATGTGTTTTATCAAAACATTATTTTGGAATATCTTAGAACATATGATACAAAATACAGGAAAGGAATGTATAAATGTTGCTTAAAAAATAAAAAAGAGGAGCTGGGGAGATAGCTCAGTGGTAAGGCACTCACCTAGCATGCATGATGCCCTGGGTTCAATCCCTATCACCACATAAAAAAAATAAAGTAGCCAGGCTTGGTGGCACACACCTGTAATCTCAGCTGTGCAGGAGGTTGAGGTAGGAGGATTGTGAGTTGAAAGCCAGCCTCAGCAAAAGCAAGGCACTAAGCAACTCAGTGAATTTCTGTCTCTAAAAAAAAATACAAATAGGGCTGAGGATGTGGCTCAGTGGTCAAGTGCCCTGAGTTCAATCCCTGGTACCAAAAAATAAATACATAGGTAAATAAATATAAACAAACAACAAAATGATTTTTTTTGGTACCAAGGATTGAACTCAGGGGTACTCGACCACTGAGCCACATCCCCACCCCTATTTTGTGTTTTATTTAGAAACAGGGTCTCACAGAGTTGCTTAGAACCTTGCTAAATTGCTGAGGCTGGCTTTGAACTCACAATTCTCCTGTCTCAACCTCCCAAAGTGTGCACCACTGCACCTGGATAACAAAATGATTTTTAAAAAATAAAAATAAAACAGATAAATGTTTAATTCTTTAAAAATACATATAAGCCGGGCACGGTGGCTCAAGCCTGTAATCCCAGCATTTAGGGAGGCTGAGACAGGAGAATCGCGAGTTCAAAGCCAGCCTCAGCAATGGCGAGGTGCTAAGCAACTCAGTGAGACCCTGTCTCTACATAAAACACAAAATAGGGCTGGGGATGTGGCTCAGTGGTCGAGTGCCCCTGAGTTCAATCTCTAGTAACAAAACAAACAAACAAACAAAATACATATATATCTCCTTGCTTCTGTAGTTACATCTGTTTAGACAGAGGCCTTCGAGGTGCTGGGGGCAGAGACCACAGAGACAAACACAACCCCTTCCTTGATTTTAAAGAGCACTGGGCAACTTGGATCAAGAGTATCTTTGCCAAGGGGCTCTGGCTGGCCAGGGGTCTCAGCAGCCCAGGGCCAACTCAGGGATTGGAAGTCATAAAGCCAGAGCTGGATTCCAGTCTCTGCTCTGCCACTCACAAGCTGACGTGGCCCTCAACAAACTGATCTCCTAAGCCTCGGTTTCCTCATCTGCAAATATTTCGCATCCAGTGCAGTGGAGAACCTGATCCACCAGACACATGCTCAACACCTTCCACCCATCCTGCTCCCAAGTCCGTGGACCATTCCCTCCCATCCTGGGGCCTCCATCCTGAGGAACATTTGTTGGTCCTACAGGACTTCAGTTTTCCAAATGTTTTCACACCCGTCACTCCTGACACCACTGATTTTGACTGGGCCTAGCAGGTAGCACTGCTGTTCCCATTTCACAGATTGGGAGATCAGAGGAGCATACCCAGGTCGCTGTCAGATCCCAAATCCAGTCAAAAGCCCAGCCTGGTTCCACCCATTACACACCTCCCAAACTCTGAGTTTACAGACCTACACAACCAGGAAGAAGGTGAATTGCAGGTGATTCACTGGGGGTAACAAGGGCCCCACACTTAATCACTACCGTCTCTGTAATTTACTGACTACAGGTATATGCTTACCTTTTTGAGATAATCTTTATAAACACTCCTTGAGGCTCATATGTAAGGTAAATTTCCTCTTATGAAGGAAATGGTCCAGAAAACCTTGTTTCTCCCTAATTAATTCTGCAACATTAGAAACTTGAGTAGAAATTTGGGTGTTTATTACCATATTCCCTCCACTGCAAGATGACACCATTGATTTAACAGGTGTTTCAGAAAATGTACTTTAAAGAAACAGGACATCCAAAATTCCCTTTGATTATGAAGGTCACAGTGACTTCAGAAATGTTAAAATGTGAACAAGTGCTTTTCAGAATGGAGAAAATGTAGTAAATGACTTCCTCTCACTTTTGGGAAGGCGTGGGCTGGAGCATGTGACGTCTAAAGGCCTCCGGCCTGACAGGAGGCCATACCTTGGTTAATTATTAGCAACCAGAGCAGAGTAGGCCATCCCATTTCCTGAGGCGAGGCCCAGGTTTGACCTTGGGCGCCTCCTCCCCTGTGACCAGCGGCCTTCTTCTAGGAGGTCCTGAGTGTAGGGCGAGCATAGCTGGTCCCCACTCTTCCAGCACCTGCCTGCAAGAATCTCAGAACTACCAGGCACCCCCTTCCCCCTCTGAACTTGAGCTCAATCATACCCCGCTTGCTCACTGCAGGGGCACATCTGCAGGCTCTAAGTCAAGGATCTAGTAAAGACATCCTGGGGCAAGGGTAATAAACTAGAGGGGTCACCCTGGGTGTGACAGAAGGACCCAAGACAGCCTCGCAGTATCTCAACTAGCCATGGGAGATGCTCAGGCAGAGAGACGCTGACCTTGACAGCTGTGCACACTCAAGGTGGCTCCGAGTACCTGAACAATCAATACAAGCCTCCAAGAACACAAGCCAACCGAGAGCACTGTCTTGTTCGCTCAGGGTGTATTTTTTGGAAAGTTGTAATGCCTGCACAGTCATACATTCTCCTCTTTCACATTATCACAATCGAACATTTGTCCAGGTTTTTCAAACACATCACTGGCCTTTTCTGTTATGGTTTTACAATACTCCACCAAGTGGGTGTACACAACCATGGCTGTGTGTTCAGATGACTCCTCATCAGTAGAGCTCAGATTTCAAAAGAATCCACAGTGAACCCAGAGGAGGAAGAGGTGGCATGTGACCAAGGACAGGCACAAACAGGGCTGTGGGGCCCAGAGGAGCCCTGCTTTAGAGCAAAAACACCAAAGATGAGTGGGCAGGAGCCGACAGGAAGGGGCTGGACCAACACCCAGACAAAAATGGCACATCAGATGAACAGGAAACTGAGGATGATTTGGGCAAAATCATCAGATTTACTGTTTTCAGTGTACCCGACACAGCAGTCTTTCACACTGCTCTGGGAGGAGGTCTTAGGGGGCCGGGAAGACATCCCCTGAGCACCTCCCAGGACCCGCTACAGGCACTCCATGTCTGCCATCCCACTCGAGCCTCACGTCAGAAGGAACCACTGGGCTTGGCACCTGAGGTTCCCCAGCGGCAGAGCAGAGTCCAAATCGAAGGGCTCCTCCCAGATACACCTACTGTGATCCTTTAAAAATTGTGGTATTTTTCAAATACATAGGACTTAAGTTGGCTGTCTTAACCCCCCTCCTTTTTTTTTTGGTACTAGGGATTGAACTCAGGGGCACTTGACCACTGAGCCACATCCCCAGCCCTATTTTGTGTGTTTTATGTAGAGACAGGGTCTCACTGAGTTGCTTAGCGCCTCGCTGTTGCTGAGGCTGGCTTTGAACTCACAATTCTGCCTCAGCCTCCCAAAGTGCTGGGATTACAGGCGTGCGCCACCGCACCCAGCTTGTCTTAACCCCTTTTAAGTGCACAATTCAGCAGCATTAACTACATTCACACAGTTATGCAACCATCACCACTATTTCCAGAAATTTTTTCATTACTCCAAACAGAAACTCTGTACCCATTAAGCAATAAGTCCCTGATTCCACCTCCTCAAATCTCCACCTGTTTCTCTATGGATTTACCTTTCAGACCTCCCACAGAGGTGGAATCACAAGATATCTGTCCTCTGTGCCAGGCCTAATGTTACTCAGCATAATGTGTTCAAGGTTCTTTTCTGTTTTAGCATATATCAAGAATCCTTTCCTTTTTATGACTATATAACATTGTTTTTGAAAAATCAATACATCTGTCAATAAACATGTTTTCATCTTTTGGCTGTCGTGGTTACTGCTGCCATGAACAGAGGTGTACAAGAATCTGTTTGAGTCCCTGTGTTCCATTCTGTGGGGTATATACCTAGGAGGGGAACTGCTAGGCCATATGGTAATTCTATATTTAGCCTTTTTCCTTCTTTTTCTTTTTTCTTTTTTTTTTGGTACTGGGGATGGAACCCAAAGACACTATACATTGAACTGCATCCCCAATCCTTTTTATTTTTTGAGACAGGGTCTCGCTAAGTTGCTGAGGCTGGCTTCAAACCTGTGATCCTCCTGCCTCAGCCTCCTGAGTCCCTGGGATTAGAGGTGTTTGCCACCATGCCCGACTCTTTGTTTAGCTTTTTGAGGGCCCTAGCTTTCCTACAGAGGCTGCACCACTTGATGTTTCCACCAGCAATGTAGGAGGTTTCCTATTTCCCCATATCCTTGCTAAGACTTGCTATTTTCCTTTATTCGATCATGGCAGGAATGCATTGGTGTCTCTTCATGGCTTGGATTTGCGCTTCCCTAACTAGTGATGCTGAGCATCTTTACATGGGCTTACTGGCCATCTGTACATCTTTAGAGAAATGTCTATGCAAGCTCTCTGCTCATGTTTCAATTGGGTTTGTCATGCACTAGGAATTCTTTAAATTCAGAATACTAAACCTTTACCAGATCTATAATTTAAAATATTTTCTCCTATTCTGTAGGTTGTCCTTTCACTTTCTTGATAATGTCCTTTGAGGCAAATGAGCTTTAACTTTGAAGAAGTCCAGTTTACTTATTTTGGCTGTTGCTGCTCATGCTTTTGGTGTAATAGCCAAGAATCCATTGCTGAATCCAACGTTGTGAAGATATTTTTACCCCTCTGTTTTAAGAGTTTTATAGCACTTATATTAGGTCATTGATCCATTTTGAGTTAATTTTGTCAGTACTAATGAAGGCGGATCTGCACCTGTAAAAGATCACCCCCCACCCCCCACCCCCTCAGAGGCAGCCCCCCAATGCTCAGCACCACCTAGCAAATGATTAACAATTCACTGCAGGGTACACCATCGCAGGTAGATAAGCCACAGGGCACACTTCCTCGCTCCACCTGCTTCTCCTGACTGCTGTAAGACCACCACAGCTGGCTGAGAGACGCTGCACAACACATGAGAAGCAGACCCGACAGCCTGGGCATATGTACTGGCAATGCCACTTACACACGCCTCTTAGTTAACTTAAAATAACCCACAACTAACCAAGCATCCCTAACTAATAACAGGAGAAAGAGTCCCAGCCCAGGAAAGCTCACCGTACCCTTGCCAGTCCCCTGGCTGTTCCTCACTGTGCAGACAGGCGACTGAAGGGCAGATGCTCAGGGACCACCCAGGCTCAGGGATCACAAAAATGCATAAGGTTAGTCTGAATTGCTTTGAATAGCAAGGGTGACCCTTGATTCCAAAACCTCCAAACAGCGGGCTGGGGGTGGGAGGCGTGGAGATGTCACTCCACTACACAAGGGCCTCGCATGACCTGGCTCTGGCCACCTCTCTGTGCTCGCCACACACCCACACTCACCATGCCAGCCACACGGCTCCCCAGGCTGTTCCCAGGTTGTGCCAGGCTCGTCCAGTCTCAGGTGTTTGCACAGGGTGTCCCCTCTGCTTGGAACAATGTTCCCTCGGATATGCCCCTGGCTCTCTCCCTTGCTTCCTTCCTGTGTCTGCTTAAATTCTACCTATCAGAGCGGCCTTCCTGATCACTCTTCCTCACCCAACTTTAGTAACTATCTGTTGCCTGTCTCCTCCTGATTCCCATATCCTTACCCCCTACACACACACACACACACACACACACACACACAAAGAACATAAGCTCCATAAAGGCTGGACTTTATCAGTGACCTGCTGACTCCCTAGACCAGAGCCGTCCCTAGCTCGATCAGTATCTGAGGGACATCAGGATAACAGGTAAGACACTCAGCCTGAACCTTAGTGCTGAGCATCAGAGGGAAGGCAGGTGGCTCCATAAGCACAGGTGAGTGCTGCCATGGAGGCACTCAAGTTTACTTCTGAACCCACAGGCTGATGGGACTCCTGGCCTGTGACAAGGACAGCGAGAGCCAGGACATCATGTATAGTCAAACACTCCCACACAAAACTGTCAAGCCCAAGATGCAAGCAGTGGCCACTCTGTTGACTTGGCCATAGAAAATGAAGTCTCTACCCACAGGTGCTTAATAAATGCTTGTGAAATGCACACGCAAATGAACCATCAACTAATGCGTGCAGGGCTTACACCTGTACTTGGAGAAGCCTGTGCCAGCTGCTAACACAGCATTCCTGTCCCAAGCACAATAGGAGGTGGTGTGACTGATTCCATTCCCAGGAACCTACTGTCAGGATATCAGACAAGGAAAAAAAGTGTTATTTGCAAAGATTTTCTTCCCAGCTACATTTGTCACATTAGAGACCAAAAACAAAAAAAGCTAACTGCCAACTTTAGACAGCCACTTAAGTGAGCCGTAAAATAACCATAGGGAAACTCCAAGATGATATGAAGAATGATTAGAATATTAGGTTAAGAATGATTAGAATATTAGGTTAAGAAAGGCGGGTTATAAAATCACATCTACAGCATGACCGGAACTAACTGAAATAACAAAGTAATGTGAAAGAATACAAACAGGTGTGATTTTTCCACAATGAGCAATAATGAGCTAAAGAAAATCAAACTGATAGAACTTTAAAGAAAAAGTGGTCACCAGATGCTCAGGGTATTCAACGGCTTAAGCGTCCCCCGCTCTTCGGACTTCACTCTGCATACCACAGGGAGCATCCTGCATGCACCTGACCCACTTCCTCCTCCTGGGGCTGGCCCCCAAGCACCTGGCCCCACAGCCCTCCCAGGTCCCAGCTCCAAGGCTGCAGAGTCCAGGCCCCCATTGCCTGACCATCCCAGCTCTGCAGCGGTGGGCAAGTGATTCTGAGATTCCACCTATTCCTCAGGACAAGAGGCTGAGTGTGCCCCCTGCCGCTGTGCGCTGAGGTCTGTGAGCATGCCCTAGACCCTACTAAGGGTAGTGCCCTGAGGCACAGAGAGAGGATTTTTGTTCTTCAGTGACCTACATCTGAGCATTGTCCTCTCCTCAAGGCAGGAGAAGAGCTTTGCCCTTGGTTCTCAGACCACCGTACAGGCTTTTGGTTGAAATCCCCATTCTGCCTCCCACCCCCGGCCCCCACAAAACCTTCACTCTGGCTCCACATCCCTGGCCCCAAGCCCTCTGAAGCCCCTAGGACATTCCTGATGCTCCCACCTGAGGCCCTATTGGCACCATAATCCAGTGTCTCCCTAGCTCAGTGCTGGGCTCCCCCCTCCCCTCCCTTTTGGTCAGAGCATGCACACATTCTTCCTTCTTAAGATTCTGCATTTGTTCTAGTCCCTCTCTATGACACTTCAGGCATTTAATGAGCCCCTGCTGTGGCCAGGCGATGAGGCAGGCTCCTAGGGAAGTACATGAGAGGCTGGCGGAGTCTGGGAACTCAAGGGCTAGTAAGACAAATAATCACCTTTCAGTGTCATGAGTGATGCAAGGACAGAGGAGCCACTGGCTGCTGGGCTATGTTAGTCCAGGGTACAACCCAGCTCAGCCTGGGGTGGAGAGCAACACCTTCTAAGGAGAATCTAACTGTGAAGCTAGACCCAGAAGGATGGAGTACCCGTCAACAAAATCAGCTCGCCCCATACCAAAGCTCCTGGGAATGCTCATCATCACCCACAATTTAACTCCAACTGCACCTGCAGGCGCCAGACCTGGGTGCATCTGTCCCTCCAAGCTCTCTCCAAGGAGCCAAGCAGAAGACTGGGTTTACCGTAAACCCTCACCCCCATATCATCTCCTTGGCTTTCTAAAGCTTCAGCTATCTGTGGTATTGGGTCTGAAAATATTAAATGGAAAATTCCAGAAATAATTCAAAGTTAGGTGTGTGTATGCATGTGTGTGCGTGTGTGTGTTTCTGGGGATCAGATGAACTCAGGATTTACAAATTAAACTTGATCGTAGGTATGTACATTCAAGAAAAGGTAGTATATGCAGGATCTGCTATTCCACCTTCTCTCCATAAGCCTCCCCACCACAAATCACGTTCCCGTCAAAGGATGGCCTCCAGACCAGCAGCTCTAGCAGCACGGTGTGCTTGTCAGGCATGCAGACCCACAGGTCCCACCCCAGGCCTCCAGAACAGACTCATCTGGTATGCACGCTGGGCTGAGAGGCTCTGCTCCCAATTCCAGCTTCCCAAGTCTTTGGCTTCTTCCTCTTCCCTGTTACCAGCTGCCATCTTTTGGCGCCTTCAACACCCACACAGGGAACTCATGCCAACCTCCAGAGTGTCCACCCACAAGCAGCACTTCGGCCCTGCCCTGCCCTACCCAGGCAGCATGCACAAACCACGGCTCTCCATCTCCAAGACCACTGGCTCAAACGGGGAACAGATGTCACAGGGAAGGCAGTGGCTGACAACCAGCACTGCCTGAGTAATCAGCATGTCATCCCGGAATATTCATGCAACCCGGCGAGGTGGAGGTGCCACGAATGTTCCTTTGTGGGATGTGGAGACTGAGACCCTGCAGGGCTCAACACAGGCCACTGAGTGAGGCAGACAGTGGGGGCTGGTGATGGTCTGGGCTTCCAACCCGTACACACATAACACTGAGCACCACACCCGGCAGAGCCAACTCTGCTGAGCAAAGCCTTCGCACTGAGACAGAGTATGTACACTTTAAGTGGGGGGCAGTCCAACGGCTGGTACCTGGATAGAAGGGGAGTAGTGCACCACAAGTGGATGAGGCCAGGTCGGGGAAGCCCTGCAAGAGCAGACCTAAGAGTGCCAGGAAGGTGATTTTGAACGGTGGCCAAAATCGCCAATCTCTCTCTGACATCCATCCCGTTCCCTCACCCTGCAGACCTGACATCACCACTTGGTACCTGCTCCTATCCCTTCAGATGTTGCAAACACAATCAGACTCCGGGTGCAAAGGCTCCATCTGCTGCTTGCTTAACTTTGCTTAGTCGGCACCTCCAAGACCCCTCTCTCTTGGACCAGGACAAAGCCCACCTCCTGGGAAACTTCCAGAATGTCTGGTTTTCTCTCAGCTAGTTCTTCAGCTGCACAGCCTTATTAAGAGTCCCCAGCCAGGCTCGATGTGCCCTCCACGAGGCAGGTATCCTCTCCCTCTTGAGCACTACCCCAGAAGGACACCCTGCCAAGCCGTCTTCCCACCTCAAATCCTGTTTCCAAACTCATGTCCTCCAGGTCCTCTCCCCTGACACACTGGGTCCTCCTAGTGACCCCATAAGAGAGAGCTCCTGTCAAAGGAAAACAGCCTCCTAAGCCACCTGCCATCCCAGTACAGTCATGAATATGTCTCAGTCTTTGAACATCCCTTCAACTCTTTAAAAAAATTTTTTTTTCAATAGCAAATAATCATGCAAGAAGGAATCTGCCTTTATGATTGAAAGCATTTAAAATCAACTTTATATGAAACAAAAAAATCATAACACAAAACTTAGAAATTCTTATACTATCAACAGATGGAAGCCAGGTCTGTGAAGTGCAGATGTATCCTGGAGTCCAACTGTTCCGCAGGGGACCTGCTGGAAACAGAGTACTGGGCCCACCCCACCCCTGCCGAACATGCACCTGCAGTTTCACACACAAGCTAGGGAAGCCCTGGCCTAAAGGGATGGTTTGCAGGGCTGGGGAAAGAACGGGAAGAAAGGTCACAGAGGCTGACGGAGGCTGCAGAGCATCTGGGGATCCACATGTTTTTGCAGGGGAACATTTTCTGGTGATAATGTGAAAGAGGGGCATGAGGGGCCTACTGGCGACCGTAAGCAAAGGCAGAGGCCAATGGGAGAAGCGTGTGGGAAAAAAGGAAAGGTGGAAAAGGGGGGTAGGCTGGAGGAGGGGTGCTGAGGCTAATGGGCAAGATCTTTCCTGTGTAGTTGTTGGGGACCCAGGAGGGGTGACCTTGGGCTTTTAGGCTGGAAGACCTAAAAGAGGTCACTTTTAAGAAAGGGAATGAGTCTGTTGTAGACATGCAGAGGGACTTGGGGACACTCATGGGGAAATGTTCAGAAGTGATGTCCAGAGAACCTGGAGATGACCAGGCTGAAGGCAGAGGCATGGGAGCTCCTGCTCACACCAATAGGCACACTGACCAAGGATGGCCTGCAGGAGAGTGAGGACAGAGGAAGAAGGGTCCAACAGCCCAGGAGGAGCCAAAGTAGACTGGGGGTAGGAGGCAGAACAGCCTCACAGAAGCCCTGGCACAGAGACCAAATAGGCTGACACATGAGAACTGGGCTCTGGTCTTAACCAGTAGGCAGCCCCTGGCCATGTCCGCAAAGGGAGTGTCTGTCAGTCAAGTGGCAGGAAGGGGAAATCTGGTGACTGTGGGCTGCGGAGGCGGCTAAGGCTGCTACACAAATACCTCAACATTCCACCTGAGGTTTTAAGTGTATCAAAAAGATCTCTTTCTGCACACCCACGCTTGAGGCAGTGTTATGCACAATAGGCAAAAGGCTAAGCAACCCAAGTGTCCACCAATGAATAAATGGATCAACAAAGCACATGGGATACATTAATGGAATTATCTATTCATCCTTAGGAAGGAAGGAAATTCTGGAACAGCTATAACATGGATGAGCCTTAAGACATGCTGAGTGAAATCAGCCAGACAAGAAAGGACAGTGTACCACGGCACTCATACGAGGCACTTATTGAAGCAGAAAGTAGAAACATGGTCGCCGGGAACTGAGGGAGGGAGGGATGAAATGTGACCATTTAATGGGCATACGTTTGCATTCTGGGAGACACAGAGTTCTGTGGACAAATGGTGAGGATGATCACACAACAGTATGAATGCACTTAATGCGACCGAACTGTCCCCTTAACCACGGTGAAATGATAAATCTGTGTTCATTTCATCAAAAAATTTAAAAATTATATTGTTCTTTCATTACAGAGATAAAAACGACTCTTGGAATCAAATGGCGGGAGTGAGTCTTTTACAGTTGCCACGGACTGCCCCTCCAGAAGGTGAGGCAGTGACCTAAGGGTGAGGCTGGCCTTCAGGAGGGAAGGTTTTTCCCTTCAAGCAGCAGGAGGTCAGTGGAGCCAGAGACATTTACTTTCCTCAGAGGAGGAGAGGAGAGGAGAGAATGAGCAAATGAAAATGAGCAACTGGAGGTAAGGGGGGCTCTCGGAAGCCTCTAGCATCACAAGCAATTGGCAGAGGTGGTGAGGTTACCTGGAGAGAGGACAAGGAGACTGGGGAGAGCAGGAAGGTCAGGTAAGCTCATGTGAGAGCCAGGAGGGAGCACCGGATGGACAGCAGGGAGGGCCCAGGTGGCTGAGGCTGTAAGGCAGGGAACACATTATCTGTATCCAGCA
>PVHX01003186.1:0-148351 GCA_004024805.1 Geosciurus inauris
TCCCCACTCTCCCGCCACGCCCTGCCCATGCCCCCCAAGCTCTCTGCCACGCCCCCCATGCTCCCTGCCTTGCGTCCTCCACGCTTCCTGCCACCCCCTCGCCACACTCCTTAGGTGCCACCCCGCCTTTTCATTTAGGCTGGTGATGTGCAGCACAGAATCCCAGGGAGCCATGCCAGGACATGTGTCCTTAGGAACCTGACAGGTAACCCTCCACCTCTGAAATTTTCAAACAATTCGGTTTTAATTCTAAATGGCATGATTCAGCAATTACAGCTGAATAGCATTAGCTAATTTTCTGTCAAAAAAAAAAAGTTTTTTAAGAGAATGTCAAACGCTAAAGCAAATTTTTTTTTAAATATCACATATACATTTTTTCCTTTAGTGCAACAAAATTAACATTTAAGAAGAATCACCTACATCTTACAGAGCTTAAGCGTACTTTGTTTCACGTTAAGCTGCATCTTTCGTATTTACAGTTTTTCTATCGCAGTTGGAAACTTTTCAGGAGCTTGAACATACAGTTCAACTGATTATTCAGAAGAGTGTGTAAGTGGGAGGAACTGTTTGCTTATGGGATCCTTCCTCGGCAATTCACTCAAACCATCATTTCCAAAACAAATTTTCCAAAATCAAATAAATTGCAAAACTGGAAATATGATCGCGTCTCCAAGAAGGAGCTCCAATCCTCTGCCAAGACAGACCTCAAATCCTTAATCCCTCATCTAAGAAAACTGGACCCAGTATTGACGTTTTCCACCAGGCCAGCCACATAGCCACAAGTGTTTCTCATTTCCTCCACTCCCAGGACATACAGCTCAAAATAAAAAATTTCCTGAATACCCCAAATTTCAGATGCAATTTGGAATGCAAGTGATTCATAATGTAATGCAGGAGACACTGCAGCCTTCTCCTACCAACTCAGTGTTCCTGGAACGTGATCCTCAGGAGACTGTCCCAGCCAATTAGGAGGCTCACATTGCCGTGATCCAGGCGTCATGCTCTTGGGCCCTCGCTCAAATGTGATCCTGAACCCTTAGCAACCCGCTGCTCCAGCTACTGGGCAAATAAGAAAGATGCTGCCTCACGGGAGCTGACAAAGGGCCCTCTTGAGTTCCATGACAGTGCCCGCCATCCTCTGCTACCAGAGGGCGCACCAGGTCACAAGAACCCCAGCCACATCCGACCTGGGCACCCACCACCCTCCTGGTGCCTTCACATTAGATTCCAACTGAGTCCAAGAGTGGAGCTTCACAAGCTCTGGCCCTGCTCCCTCTGCTTGGGCACCAACGCTGCAGGAGACCCTGAGCCACAGCTGTCATCCCTGTGGACACCTGCTCCCTCGGCAGGAAACATGGTGGGCAGAGGAAAGGCAGAGCTGCACCAAAGGTACCAGGTGAGCAGCAGCCCTGTGAGCCCGAGAAGACGTGTCACCAGTGCAGCTCTGGGCACCGAGGAGGGCGCCCTGCCGGAGTCTGGGCAAAGCCCATCACTGAGCCAGACGCTACAGGAGGATGGCCAGCGTGAAGGAATCTAGAGAAAGCTCAACACCTTTCTAAGCAAGGAATAAAAGAATTTAAATGACATTCTCTACAAATAAGCCACAATAGGTTGACGGAAAGAACGTTTCCTGTTCTACAGGCGATGTCGCTAATAGCATTTACAAAGAGCTGGGTCTGTAAGTCAAAACCATGGCATAACTGAAGAGCCCAGGACAAGCCTTTGCTCAGGAAGCCAGGGAAACATGCAAATAAATTTGGAAAAAAATTAATGCCTACACATGAAGAATAAATAAATCAGTTTAATCTGAGTCTGGATCAATATACGCTGTGAATAATGTGAACCTGGCTTGAAAACCTGCCTGCCAAGGATCCTGTTTTCCATCCCAGTTTAGCTGCATGATCAGACTCACTGTCTCTAGGAGACAGCGATCTCGTGAGCATCGCCTAAGACTCCTAAGATCGGCCAGATGAAGACACTGCAGTGGAGGTGGAGTACTCCCAGGGCCTGCGCCCCGGTGGCTTCTCCTCCGACCACTCTGGTCCTGGACTCAGAATGGAATGGAACCAGCGTGGTCCTCAGCAAACAGCCGTGCTGCCAGAGCTTCCAGGAACCAGGACCACAGCTACGTGGGGCACCCGGAGCAGCGCAGGTGAGGGACACTCCCACCTGGTACAGCCCACTGCCCCTCCGCCAGCCGCGGCTTTACCTCCTCTGCTGCCCCACAGGCTGCAGCCTTTCCTTACACGCTCTGGCCTCTGAGCAGCACCCTTAATGACAGGGCCCGGATGGGATGTCTGCATCTTTTCTTGCGTCAGTTTCCATTTATGAGTCCCCCACCCCCACAGGTCTCAGAGCCTCACGTCATGTGCAGCGGTATATTAGGACCCAGGGAAACAATTCAAAACAGCATGGTTCCTCCCTGTGATGGTTAACCTTGGGTGTCACTTGACTGGGTCTCAGGATGATGGTTAGTTGGGTAAACATTATTCTGGGTGTTTCTGTAAGCCTGGTTTTAGAGGATGTTAACATTTAAATCTGTGGATATGAGTAAAGTGTATTGACCTCCATTGGGAGGCTGAGCCTCTGCCAATCAAGGGAAGTGCTGAACACAGTATAACTCAGACGCCCACCGCACTGACAGAATCTGCCTGACGGCCTTGGAACAAGCGGAGGCTTCCTGATCTGTAGGAGCTTCCAGTCTTTGAACTCACTGAGACATGGGCTCTACTGGTTTTGGACTCACAGCCTCTGTCCTCACATGAGCCAATTCTACGGCAAGTCTCTACAGATGGCACACGAGCGCTCTGGCTGGCTGCATCCTCCGCAGAACCCTTTGGGCACCATGTCGCAAGGCTCAGCACCCGTCGTGGGCAACACCGTGCACAGAGCCCTTCTCAAACAGGCGCCCCGCACAGGAGCCAGGACCAAGGAACAGCCACAGAAACACCACCAAGGAGCAGCTGCAGGGAGGACTTCCAAGCAAGGCCTGCCAGAGACAGCGTGGCCCCGAATCCGCCCCGAGTGCTCCCCGTGAGCGGCCTGACGACCGTCTCAGCTGGTGCACATCGTGGGGAGGGAGCTGAAGCAGGAAGTGCAGTTAAAGCTGAGGAGCTGCCCAGCAGGCTGCCCAGCACAAGTGCGGAGCCAAGCTCACCTGGATGGCCGCCAAGTTCTTCTGCTCTTGCGAGGGCGCCTCGTGCACGAAGCGGAGCCAGTTGGAGTGCCGCGGGTTGGTGGCGTCCAAGATGTACAGCACTTCTCCCTTACTCCCCCGGACCTGGAACGCAGAAGGCTCCTGAGTTTCCTCTCCAGACCAGAACCCCCCACCAGCCCCGCAGGGCGGGACGCGAGGTTCTTTCTTAGGTGTCTACGGTGCTGTGGACCCGTGTGAGTAGCTGGCATTCTCCCTGACCCGTCCACCAAGGCCCAGGGGCGGAGGTGGTGTGGCTAGCCACCCTCAGGAGCACTCAGTACCATGGCGGCCCTGTGGCCAGGAGTGGCCTGTGAGTATTCGACTCACAGGAGCCATCACAGCAGTGGGCAGGGTGCTTCCCATGGGCAGGGTGCTCCTGCCCGGTGCCCAACTAAGCGGGTGGAGGGCAGCAGTGCCCTGAGCTCTCCCTCCAGGGGCCATGGGGTCGCGTCCTAAAGGGAGAGCTCTCTCCAGTGATTGAATAAAACGAGTGTGTTTCCCCTTCCCGTGGCCGCAGGTGACGGCTGGGACACACCGTTTCAACGCTTCCTGCCTCACACCTACTGTACCTTCGGTCAGAAGGAAGGGACCCCATTGGACATTCTTGAATCCGAGTTGCTAGAAATCTTGTTTCTGTAAAGCCCTACCCTGGTGGTCACTGGGCACATGCCTCGTTTAAAGAACATGCGCCCCAGTCCGGTCACTGCCTGCCCGTGCGCAGGTGCGAATGGAATCCGTGGAGAGCCGGGAGGAAGGAGCGACCGGCAGGTGGCACTCACACCTCTTCTGCCCACCCAGTACCATAGATGGACTCCAGACCCACCTGCACAGATTGGGGTGAGGAAAAACAGACTCTGGATCTCTCATTTTTATTTTTTAGAAAATAAAGGACAGGTCCTGTGAGGTGAGTGTCTCCATGCTACGTGGACAGCCATTCACTCACTCTGGTCACCGAGTTCTTCACTGCTAAGGATGAAGAGCCTTCCTGTGAACAAGACAGATATGTCCCTGGCCTCGCCACACTTAAACAAACTCAGAAGACAAGTTCATGTGAGCTGCGAGTGGCCCACGATGAAGACAGGACAGCCCAACAGAGAGCAGAGAAGGGACAGGGCCGAGCGCAGCATGGTCGGGCACAGCCTTGGTGCAGGGGCCCCTGAGGAGGGTTCAGATGGGAGGAGAGAGTGAACAAGGCAGCTCCCAGGCCGAGGGAACAGCGAGGAGAAGTCAAGTAGACAGGCCTGCGCGTCAAGCGGGGTCCACGTGCCCTAATGGTAAGGAGGTCACAGGGCAGGGACAGAGGAACCAGAGAAAGTGCAGCATCGAGTCAAACAGATGGGCAGGTACAGAGCCGGCACCACAAGCCACGAGGCTGTCCACCCTGACCTAGGATGCACCTGGTTATTTTCACCCAAAAATCTGCTATAAAATCTTCTGGTGCACAGGCTGCAACCGCAGTCCTCCCCGGTCCTAACACGGAGAAGGGCTAGGCTGCTCCTCCTGTCTGACACGCTGCCCTGTTTCTCAAACAATTCCTGATTTCTTATGTGTCCACGGAGTCTCAGCAACCCTTTAAAAATCTCTCTAATGAAATGGCAGACCCTCAGCAGGAAGCAGGAACTTAATATTCGATATTATAATTGCTAAAAGGGGAACAGAGGACGGTAAACACCACGTATTTCTTTCATTTGCTTGGACATGAATCTGTGGGAAACTGCTGTACTTCACCCACACTTAAGTCGCCCTCGCTGCTGCTGATCCCTCAGTTCTGAATCCCAGCCACCCCCGGGGAATGCCACAACCCAGGGCCTCCACCATGAGGGACGGGAAGCACACCACGCCTCTCCCTAGACAGGGCGCCAGCACAGAGAAAACAAGCAATTTCAGTTGTCGGGGACCAAGTCCTCCCTCTCAGGCACTCCATGGCCACTGTGACCGCTCACGTTGACAACAGCTAACTTAAGCCCCTAGGAAGCGACATCACTAGATAATGTCTCAAGAGAACAGCTGCAAGCCCCAGGGCTGCTGTGGAACCCGAGGGAGCCGGCCCTCCCACCTGCCGTCCCCCGCTGACTGTGTCTCCTGATCCCCAGACGAACACAGTGCTCTGCCTGTGACCTCCCAGACACTGGGCAGCATCACGTGGAACCAGGGGCAAGAAGCTCATCATGGTACTAGGGACTTTGCCCTCAGAGGCATTTCAAAACATCCGCACATGGGTGTAAGGCAACCCCCAGCACCAGGTCCCCAGGTGGGCCCAGGGGAGAGGGGAACATCAGGGCAGGGGGGAGAAGAATGGGTCAAGAGAAGCTGCAGATAGCAGGTGTGGTCTGTAGGTCCCTGGGGCCTGCTTGCCAGGCTGTCCCTCGCTGGCCTGGCAGGGGACATGGTCCTCAGGCATCCCAGCCAGTGATTAATGGGGGACTCACTGTGTCCGCATGCCTGGCTGCTGGGGTTGACCACATAGTCATCTGCTGAACATGGCTCACTGCTCAAGTCTGGGATCTGGGCCTATACCAGGCAGGAGACGCCCAGAGCCCAGGAAGAACCCTGGGCACTAAACCCTAACTGAGTCCTCAGCAGAAGTAGCACCAAGCATAACTGGCACCACCAATGGGCAGGGTGCTCCCAGCACCCCTTGCACCAGGGAGAGCATAAGGCCACACACAGCCTCAGAGTGCAGGCCCTTCCTCGTGTGACAGACTGCACAGCCTCTCCAGGCCACTAGGATCAGTCTCAGCCATGACATGTTGCTGTGTCCCATGAACCCGTCCAGGGGACCCTGAATGGTGGGTGGCCTCAGAACCTCCAAAACACAAGGCACATTTAGCTACAGGTCCTGAAAGTGGAATACAAAACTGCGAATAGGAGGTGAAAAGTCATTTCAGGATCAACTGAATTTCATTATACAAATATTTAAGTGACACAAATTAAATCGCTGGACCAAAAAGAAAATGAAAAAAATCAAAGAAGGAAAATACATCGAAATGGAAAAGATCAGTTCTTCTCATGGCTTCCTAACAAACCAACTCCCTCATACAGGGTTCAAATAAGGGGTCTTTATAGTCTCGAGAGATTATTGCCCTACCAACTTACTTCAGAACCTAGTCCCTGTGAAAGGTGTGACTCAGTGGTAGAGAAGATCATGCCAGTGAAGGAGGAGTTGAGCGGCTCAGCCCTTCTGTGAAGAGGAGACACCTGGGCTGGATGGGCTGACCAGGAACGGTTCTAGGAGAGGCAGGCAGGGTGCATTCGGTAGCTGCGGAAGCATCGGAGCAGGGGGTGGAAGGAGGCTGTGTGAGTGAGGATGTCCTTCCTCTGTCTAACAGAAATGCCTGGCCAGGACAGATCGCAGTCCACCCTGGAGAGCTCAGCTCCTGGGGTGACGCTGCCGCACGGGGAGGGCTGGCCATGTCCTGATGTGGCTGGGAAAGACAGGAGAACGGGCGATGGACGGCCAACTATGGGAGGACGCAGTGTGGATGGGGTGCAGAGGAAATTCTGCAAAAGGGAAACGAGCTAACCAGGTATTACAGTTGTGTGGGTGTTAATTCGCCAGGCTCTGGAGGAGGTGATGTCTGTAGGAACATGGAGGCATGTGTACCTGCAAAATCAATCGCTGGCTACAAAGTCCACCGAGATACAAGCCCAGGGAAGAGCTGCCTCCGGCCAACCTTGCGAGGCTGCTCAATGAGGCCCCCTGACGGGTTCCGTGGCGGGGTCCCTGAGGGGCTCCCTGATGCTACAGGGAAAGGGAAGAGGTGAGTCCTAGACAGAAGGAGGAGCAGGCTTAGGCCTGGAGATTTCCACATAGCAAAAGGAGATCTAGAAAGAAACAACCTTTTCAGGATTAAAGAACAGAGGAGGGGAAACCCCCAGGAAAGGGCAGGACGTGCTGATTTCAGGCTTTAACAAAGTCAGCTTCTCATGTCTGAGAGAGACAGGCCTGGAGGAGGAAATCTGACAGACCCTCACACTTTTCTGCTCTGAGACCAAGTCGTGCCCACAAAGCGCACAGACAGGCATTGAGATCATTCATCCTTCACTTTCCCTGAGGGACCTCGATATCAGTCCTGCTCAATCTGTGAACACAGCACCCTCAAACTACATTTGTGATTTGTTCTCCTGTGAGACAGTCTCCTCTCTCCTTCCTAAAAGACTGGGCTGTCACCCAGCTTGCTCTACACCTGGTGTAGCTACTCGACTCACTGAATTCCTACTCCTCAATACGAACCGTTTTTTGACAGGGTCACAGATGTGCACTGTGTAATTTACCCAAGGCCAGGTGGCTGCCAGCCCAGGTCCCTGCCTGTGAGCACTCCTGGGTCTTCTACAGGCCATCAGTCCTGCTCCTCTGAGAGTAGAACCATGGATGGATAGATGGTGGATGGGGAGATGGTGGATGGATAGATGGATGCAGAAGAATGGTGAATGGATGGATGGATGGATGGTGGATGGATGGTAGGTGGTGAGTGGATGGATAGATGATGGATGGATGGATGGTCTATGGAGGTGGATGGATGGATAGATGATGGATGGGTAAATGGTGGATGGATGGGTGGATGCAGAAGAATGGTAAGTGGATGGATGGTGGATGGATGGTAGATGGTGGGTGGATGGATGGATAATGGATGGATGGTAAATGGATGATGGATAGATGGATGAATGGCAGATAGATGGATGGTGGATGTTGAATGGATGGATGGTGGGTGGATGGATGGATGGATGAACCTACTCTGACTGAGATTCTCTGCCTCTTCCTGACCAGAGTATCCACCAAGATTTCCTGGTCTAGACTTCCTTAGTCTGACCCATCCCGTATGCCCATCAGAGCTTCCTCAACTTATCCTGCTAAGATGTCAATCAAAGCTCTTGGTTCTGGGGCTGTTCTGACAAGAATCCACCATCTGAACATAAATAGTATTTTTGTAACTGTTCTTCCACTGACTCAAAATCTATCTTCAGATCTTCCCTCTGTACTTCCTGCATCCCCTCATACCAATGCCTGTGTAAAGTCCACTCCTGCCAGAAGACAAGCTCCTTGTGTGACAAGAGGCCATTCACGTGCTGGCTTGTCCTGCACCCAGGCCACTCTGCCCTCCTCCCAATTCACTGCACACCTGGGAAGATGTGTCCCTCTGAGAGATGCTCACAGGGTCAGGCCAACATCATGCGACATTTACTGGACATGTTTGGGACTGTATAGTAAAGATCATTGCATGAGCAATGCACCAAGAAAGGAAGGACTCTGCTTTACAGAACTAACAATGATGCAACTAATAGTCGCTGAGTGCTTAGCTCACGTCAGGCACTCTGCTAAGCACCTTCACACATAGTGTATGATTTGCTCCTCACAACAACCTTCTGAGAGGTGCTACATATTAACCACATGTAACAGACGAGGAGAGTGAGGCACAAAGAGAATAAATAACTTGCCAAGGAGTAATAACCTGTCCACAGTAATAACTGGAGCTAGCATTTGAACCAAGCACATCTGATTCCAGACCTGCAGCCTTAGCCACCACACTGCACCCCATAACACACTTACAACCTCAGTCACCCCATCACTCTAGCTAGACTCACAGCCTGGGTGGCCACGTAACACTAAGTTAATTACTTGCTGCCTGGGTCACCACCTTGCACTAGCTGACACAATTAAGGCCTGGGTCACCAGCTGCCACCTGGTGGGCAGATGCACAGAATGACTCCCGTTACCCTCCCCCTGCGTAATGCTCTCCATGAGCATGGGTGGAAGCTGAACGCAACAAGACACCACCCCTCTGATTGTCATATGACCCTGCAAAAGCAAGAGTACCCTTGGGAACCAGGACTGCTGAACCACCTGCCTAAAAGGAGAGAGCTTCCTCTTGCTAATGAGCAGAGAAGCCAGAGAGAGTGGAAACAGCAGAGGATTTGACATGAGGCGGGAGAGGGAGGGTCCCACCGGGTAACTTGAGAGCATCAGTAAGAGAATGAGGGACTGGACTGACCCTGGCCAATCGTCTGCAATAAACCAGGGACCTCAGCCCAACAGCCTCAGGGAAACAAAGTCAGCCAGCACCCTGAATCTGCACATAGGCCAACCCACGCTCCAACCCTAGCTGAAACCCAGCCTGCCAACACTAAGCCTGCCCAGGTAAGACCCACAGGCTGAGCCCACAGGGACCTCTCTTTACAGAACTATAAGATGGCAACAGTGTTCTTTTAAGCCACTAAGTGTGGCATGTTTTGTGAGACAGCAATAGAAAATGAATACCCCACTCCTGGTACCAAAATCCATATTCATTTTACATAGCTGCTCTGGATCGTCACCACAGTATGTTATTACCACAAACAAAGCAGCTTTGACGATGCTCATTCCCATCTCCCAGTCTTGAAGGGCAGAGGCTGAGAAGGCTGTCTCCAAGAATCTGCATCCAGGTTTATCCAGGAATGCATTCTGGTCTCTTGAGGCTACAGGCTTATGGTCCTCTGTTGATTGTTTCTTACATTTTAGTTGAGATAATAAATGGTAACTTATAATCTCCAATATTAGTTATATAAAAATCGTGTAAATGCCTTTAAACATACTATGAGCATGGCTTAATGTAAGGAATTTAGTTTAACATTAAATGAAGGAAAGAGAAGGGGAAGAAGAGTGAGGAAAGGAGGAGAGATTAGGGATTGGGAACACGTCATGTTCTTTACATATTTTAATGCTAGCTCCTGGGTCAGAATCAGTTCCTCTTTTACCATAATTAATTTTAAAAAATCCTACCATTTCTGTTTCACCAGTTTTCTCCAAATCTGCAGCCATAAACCACGAGGCCAGTGTTTCCACCTCCTCCGGAGCTACCCCTGCCTTTCCACCAGGGCCCACGGCGCCACCAAACCAGCAACAAGAAGCTAACACACGAGGGAACTATTACCATGAATAATTTTCCATTGCTTTTCTCACCTCCTAGAGACATAATAAACCACTAAAAATACCACTGCAGCACGCAATAAGGAGGTGAAGGTGGGGAGACTCATGCGCACCCGCCTTCTGTAACTCTGGCCTGGGCACAAACACCCGTGGCTCTCATGGGGGTGGGGCTTCACTGTGCAACAAATTTCCTTTAAAATGAGCCATCTAAAACTACTAAGTGACAGAAACCTGCTAGGACAAGAGACAAACCTGTCCCATGGACACTCACAAGCCTTCCTGTCACACTCAGGTGACCAGCGTGCCGTGCCAGCCCCGTGGGGAGAGCCAACGGACTCAGGCAGATGTGCCCCCTTCCCCACGGGCAATGCTCCACGGTGCGTGTGAAGGCCCTCCTCCAGTCAGCCGGACAGCAGGTCGGCTCCCACTGTGTCCACCCCACACAAGTTCAAGGCAGGTTTTGCTGGTGAGTTAATTACAAAAAAAGAAATTTTGTTTTTAGGGCTTTTTGGGTCTTACAACTCCAAAGAAGGACCTACACACAAGAGGTTACTAGTGATCAGACAAGCCACTGGAGTCCTTTCCCTCCAGACAGATGACATGAAGGGACTAGAATGGAGATGGGGGCCTGGAAGGCCCCAGGGAAGCACAATGTCACTCACCTGGAAGGAAGCTCCTCAGAGGGGTCTCCTCAGAATCCTCAGAGAGGAAGGGGGCAGGAGCAGCAGGCATGCACCACGCTGCCCAGCCTCATGGCCCCCAGGACGGCAGAGCTCCTCTGAGCACAGCCATGCGACATTCAGCCTGACCTGGAGGGACAGTGCCTCTAGCCCTGAGACCCCGTCTCTTCCATCCTTTCACCACAGTCCTAGTAACATGCCGACTGGAAGCAACGTGCACGTCCTGTGCTGTAGGTCAACAGTTATTTTGGAATGTATTGTTTTGTTGTTGTTGTTTTAAAAAATTTTTTTGTAGTTGTAGATGGACAAAATGCCTTTATTTTAGTTGTTTATTTTTATGTGGTGCTGAGGATCGAACCCAGTGCCTCACACATGCTAGGTGAGTGCTCTGCACTGAGCCACAACCCAGCCCGTGGAATGTATTGTTTTGAAATGTATGAAGTACAAAACTACCATCTTAAATACAGACAAAAGAATAGATATGAGTTTCCGTAGGGCCTGACACATGGAGAGATTTCTTTAAAATCATGATTCATTGAATCAAAAGTTAAAAAGTAAGTAATATGCACATCAAAATATTCATTATCTAAGCTTTCCTAAAAATTCTTTGGAGAACAAAAGTACTTAAGTGTAATCATTTATCATACAGTACAGAAACTACAGGCTGAATCATTACAGGGAATTTATTCAGTCCATGTGCATTAATCTTCATATTTAAATGAGAAGAAAACAGAACTTCTCCCGTGGAGTTGGAAGCTCACCCCCAGCCGCACGTGGTGCTGGGTGCACCTTGGCTTCAACCTGCAGGAGCAGCGTGCCTCACTGCAGAAAAGCTCATTAAACCCACGTTGTGTGTTCAACACAAGGAGAGCTACAGTTCATTACCAAACACACCCGAGGCAAGGAGCCTCCGAGAGCTCAGAGCTGCTCAGAGCCTACCGGGTGCCCGTGGTCTTCACATCCGACCTGCTGCATGGAATCAGCAGCGGGAGGACAAGCAGCCCAGCTGCAGCAGAGCCCACAGGTGGCTGGTATCGGGGGCAGCACAAACACGGAGAGACTGCAGAGACAGGTGAGAAAGAGGAGCGTGTAGGAACTGCGCGAGGTGCCTGAACATCCCTCGCCTTTGGGGGGAAAACCCCTTGCGTGACACTTGGCTCGGAATCCCCGTCAGGATCCACACATCTGAGGTCCTGGAAACACTCCCTTTGGGTTCAGTGATACATGAACTACGGAATAAAAAAGTTTGCAAAACTCTGTTTGAAAGTACTGTGTAAGGAGACTGCACAGTTCAAAAGAGTAGAGAAAAATGGGGACGGGAAACGAGAGGAAGAGAGAGGGGCAGGGAGGGAGGAGGACAGGGAGAAAGAGGAGGAGGTCTGCAGGGGAGGAAAGCAGGGGCGGGATGGGCGGCGGGAAGGCAGAAGCAGGCCGGGCGGTTGCCGGCCCCACTGACTCACCAGGTGCTCCACCCAGCACTTGGGTCCCCAGGAGCTGCCTGGCAAGCTAAGGACTTGGCTCTTGCTCTGAGCAGCCACGTGCCCAGCGCCACGCTAGGCTCAATGACAGGAGGACGTTATTGACATTGGTTACTGCACAAACAGCAAAGATCAGCAACATGCAGCCGGCAGGCAGAGCCCGGAGGTGAGAGCCTGGACGTGAGCACCTGCCCACAACCCAACCCCTGCCCCGGCCAGACCCAGAGCAGTCAGCAGAGGCCCCCAGCGGCTTGTAGAGACGGGAGGGGCAGCCAGGAGAAAGGAGGTGACCGTGGGGACAGACGGGCCAAAGCAAGGCACCCGCATGGGAGGGTGCACAGCAGGAGGGCGAGGGCCAGAGCAGGACACAGAGGCTGGCTCCAAGCAGACTTGGTGGCAGTGTGGAAAACAGCATTGCCCTGCATCAAGCCCAAGTGGACTCAGGACAGAGACCCCAGACCATCCTCTTGGGGTGACCCACACGCTTAGAATCCATTCTTGTAAGTCAGGCTGTGTGAGGGGCCGTTGTCCATCTTCTCCACATGACATCACTTTATGTCACAGGAAGCAACCGTGTCCTGCAGCTGCTGCTGCAGGCCGAGCCCCCACTGACCCTTCACTAGCACGCCTGCTGGTTCAGCTCTGTACCCGCTTGCAGGTTGCTGTGGAACCCAGACCCCAACACAACGGCCCCAAGTGCAGGGCAGGAGCATCCCGCCAGCCATCTGAACGCTCGCATTCCCTTCTTGCAGTCTGAGTCTGTGCTCTAGCTCCCAAGGAGACTGTCCACACGAATCAGGCTGAGGACATGTGCATATGGGTCCATATCGTGTCTGGTGCCCCCATCCCAACCTTCAGCGGTCACCCCAGCCACACTGCGTCCCTCTTGTATGCACCTGTCCATCGCCCCAGAGACTAAACATCTCTGAATACCGCCTAGGTGTCTTAAAGTACTATCTACCCCTCACATCCATAAGGAAGGTTGCTAGTTTTAAAAAACAGAAAATAGCAAGTATCAGTGAAGGTACTGGAATCTTGTGCACTGTTGGTGGGATGAAAACCAATACGGAGGTCTTTCAAAAAATCAAAAACAGAACTACCACGGGACCCAGCAACACCACTTGCTATAAACCCAGAAGAGTCATAAGTAGGGTCCCAGAGAGAGATGTGCAGACAGATGTTCACAATGGTACCACAGACAGCAGTCGCAAAGTCGAAGCCGCCTCAGTGCCCGGGAACAGCGGGTAACCAACCGTGGAACACACATGGAGGGAGCCTTGCTCGGCCTTAACAGGAAGGAAATCCTGTCGCATGCGACAACCCAGACCTTGAAAACCAGCCCCACGAAGCAAGCCAGTTGTAAAGAAGCCACGTGCTGTATGGTTCCACCCGCCTGACGTCCCTAAGCAGTCAGAGCCGCAGCATCTGAAGGTGGAGTGCGTTACCAAGGCCGCCGGGCAGGGGTGTTGAACGGGTCTAGAGTTCCGGACCAGCCCCGTGGAAGGGTTCTGGAGTTACCGTCTACAGCGGTGCTAACGGACTTAGACCACTGCACGGTGTGCTTAAAATGGAGTGGCAGGGCTGGGCGGGGCCGGGGGCACCGCGCTGTCCCAGCCACAGGTCCCTGCGTTCCAACCCCAGCACAGCGCCAGGAGAAAGTGGCAGGTATACAGTCAAAACAGCAAATTGCAGATTCTGTGGTTTTCACCAAAATCTAAAAAGAAAGATAAAGATACTGTTATCCCCACCCTCCCCAAGCTTATATGGACCCTGGGCTGAAGGTTACGCTTGAATTTTGAGAAAGCATATGATTGAAAAATCACTGGCAGGAAGAGCTGAGGCAGAGACTGCTGGTTGGCTGGGGTCTGCCGTGCGGAGCCGTGAGCGTCCACCAGCCGCACTCCTCCTGCTCCACCAGTTACCAGCGGCCCCTGGAGCGTCCCCTCACATCAAAAGCCACTGCGTCTCCTGGGCTCCCCTGGGCTTATGTAACCGCTGAAACCATGTTGGGCCTAATTCAAATTCCATCCACCCTGCTGGCTTCCAGTGTCGGCCACTGGCCTGAATGACTGTCCTGAATGCTCTCAAACACTGGCTGCGATTCATTCCAAAATTTTGTAGTTGAAGAACTGAATATTTTCCAAAATCCACCTTTTCCCTACTATTGACTTCATTTACCCAATTTACCATGATTTCTCAAAAAAACAACTCAAAGTTTCTGCAAGAATAGCTATTTTCTCTCAGCACTGAAGTAGATGGATTTTCTGGAACCAAGATACAAATTATTTTCACAGGGGCTGTTTATCAGCTGCTTATGGACCTGAGCTACGCATCCTGAGGTTTGCTTAGCTTTAAGGGTGTCACTAGTGACGATTTTCACAATCCATCTTCCAAGCAATCAAAACCAAGACCTCAAATACCCAACAGTAAAATATTCTATTACTGAAATAGAAGACTGATATGTGAAATCCAGGATCAGGATCTGCAGGTCCACAAGGACAGGAAGTGCAGCCGGACACCGGGCAGTGACAGGCTTGCTTCTCTCTGTCTTCACTGGTAAGTGGATTCAAACTTGTAAAACCAAACAGAGATTTCAGCTTCAGAAGCACAGGAGCAGAAAAAGCACACAGGACCTCGTCTGCCCTCACGTCACGTGGCTGGTTTCACTCCTCACAAGGTTCCTGAGGAAAGCTTTCGGCTCACTGGGAATCAAGGGTCACTTAAAAGTAATGAAAACAAGAGCCAGTTTAAATCAGAGCCGCACTCTGGATGGTGGATCACAGACACTGGTATTCAAAGCAGGATGAAGACGAGATTGCTTATTATTACCATGGTTCTGAGCCCTGTTCTGGAAAACACCAGCCGAAGCGGAGTCAGAGCAGAGTCAGCACTTCCCTGCCCAGCACTGGTCCATGCACTGGTCCATAGGCCACCCATGTGCTTCCCAGGCTCAGGCCACAGCCGCTGCTCAGGGGAAAATGCGCAGCCCTTCAGGGAGGAGTGAGGAGGCTCCCAGGCTAAGCGCAGCGCCCGCAGCAGGCTGATGCTCTGGGCCGAGGCAGGCCACGCCAGGAGCTGGAAATGAGCTGCTTCTCTGCTAGGCAGCAGGTGGACAATGCTCTCCACCTGTGCTGAAGTCATGAGGGGCTGGACTGTCCTCTCTCATAGCTGGCAAGGATGTCTGAGATGTGCTGTCAGCCAAAGGTAATGCCCTAGGATCTTCTGGACCCACTTACTGGGCAACCCAAGGCCTGGATTCAGGCCACACTGGAAGCCAATGCCTAGACCATGCAAACACGGAAAACAGATTAAAACACACAGGAGAAAGAGCTCAATTTGCCTGCCGACTGCAGCTGACCAGGGTGTCTGCCTGGAGCAGTGCTCTGAGACTACAGGGGCCTTGGTCAGCACCAGCAGCTGGATGAGGGCAGAGGGCAGTTTCTTTTAAAGCCAGTATTGACGAATTAGGCACTTTAAAGACTGGCAGGGGCAGCCCTGGAGGCATCGGTTCACTTGCGCCAAAAAGGCAGAGCTGGGAAGGCTGAGTGGTTTCTGGGTCCAGGTCAAGCGAGAACAGGAATCAACCAAGTGCCTATGAGAAAACTGGGCAGATGAAAGGCAGAGCCAAAGTCAGAGCTCAGAGGCAGTGACAGGAGCAGAGCTCACCCCAGAGCAGGGGAAGGTGGGATATGGAAAGAGCAACGTAGTTAGAGGCAGAGGAAGAGCAAACCACAGATGCATGAGCATTGGGAAGCTTCTCCCTAATGAAGATGCTTCTAAGAATTTCTCTTTTGCAGCAAAAAGCTGCTTAAGGGTGTGTACCATGTTGAAGTCAATAAGCAATTCAAGCCAAGTTGTTTTGACAGCACTGTTTTATTAAAAAAATTGGTATTTCAAAAGTGCATTCAGTTTTTCTGCTAAAATGCTTGTTTTAAAGTGTCCACTGGTTCCGATGTGACTGACATATTAGGGAAGCACTTGAGCATCACTCAAATTCTGAAGGTGCTCACACACAACTTAGTCTCCGAGAATCACGAGGTAACTGCAAAAAGCTGGACCCAGCTGGACCGAGGTGCACAGGAACACAGCCAGCCCACCTCCGGAAGCCACCTGTTCCATGGGTGCATTCAGGGGAACCACCTGCATCAGGCACTCCGGCCGCCCATCCAGTTCAGATGGCCTTCCACCCAGCTCTTCAAAGCACCGCAAGCCCCCCACTCTTCCCATGTGCACGTCCACAAGTAAACTTGAGGCCTGTCCAACAGTAAACTGCTCTATGTGTTGTAGAACCCGCCATTTCTTAATCATTTAACATATGCAGGACTGTCCTAACATCTACATTTAATCCCTGTCTTTATGAGTTAGTGGTGAAGGTTTTGCAGATTGTCCCCCTAAGCCCGTGTTTCCCATGAGGCATATGATGTTTGTGGAGTGACTCAGCAGAGCTCAGTGACCTGTAGAAATACACACTGCATCATAGCAGGACTGACCCCATAACCCAACAAACGAAGAGAAGCAACATCTAAAAACATAAAGACTCTACCAAGCAAAAACATTGAAAACATTTAAGACCATGAAAGGAGTCCCATACCTTATGTACACTCCAGACTGAAATTACAATTTTATCAGCTTTATTTACTGAGGTAAATTTACTACAAGTTTCAGGAATCCCCAAGGCATGCATCCAGAACTTTAGGAGAATAAAAGCTACCTTCATTCTCTATTGGTATAGGAACCAGAATGTACTCTGCTTTAGTGAAATACTGATGTTAATTTACAAAGTCATGTGAGATCAGTTAAACTCAGAGAAATCCTTAATAACAAAACAAACCTTTATAGGATATTCTCCTGCAAAACTCAAAATAGCGGTATCAACAAAACATAGAAATATCTCATTCAAGGAATATCACACAGGATTTGATATAAGTAGAAAACACAATTTTTTCCATGATAAAGAAAGATGAGCTCGCTGAGAAACGTGACTCTGAGCTGCGGTGCAGCTCAGTGGTGGAGCCCTTGCCCAGCGCGCGAGAGGCCCTGCACTCGATCCCCTGCACTGGAAAAAAAAAAAAAGACACCAGTGCTGACTTTGAGACAAGGTAAATTTGACAAGCCAGCGTTCAGAATCACGTGCTCTACAAATGCGAGCACAAGGTGGATGATTTCATTGCCTTTAATTCACAGAGGACTTTGCTCCTGGAAAAGGGTGATCTTGACAAGAAGCCCACAGGCCCCTCCTCAGCTGCCCCTGGCTGGCCACGGTGACTTCCCTGCACCACATCACTGTCACCGGAGTCTGAGTGACTCCAGACTCCAGGCTCTGCTGTGGCCAGCCTCTGGGACAACCCTGCTACGCTCTGGGCTGACTCTCCTAGACCACGGTGCCGTTGCTTCTCGTCCCGGAACCCACGTTCACTACAGGCTGCCTGAACTTCACGCTTGCCGCCCAGGAAATCATAAAATGTGGTGCGTAAGAAGCTCTTGCTTTCTGGACACATGACAAAGACAAAGAAGAATAAAATAAGTAACTAGGTTTGGATTACTTAAAAACATTAAAGAGACGACCACCTTGCTCTCCGATTTTAGTGAAGTCACTCAGATTTATCCAAAGTCTCAAAAAAAATTACATGTCCATAATGGTTACTAATATTCCAAAGAAAATAATGTGATATCTTAGAAGAAATGCACTGCTACTGAAGTCCTCCAGGACTACAAACGGTCTAGGTTCTGCAGATCTTCATCCCTGGGCCTTACTGTACCTGCAAACCCTGCCCAAAAGAACACACTCCTTGAAGTCACCTCCTGAAGGAAAATAAATCTGCAGGAATTTTCACCACACAAAAAATGAGCTGATTGATTGACAAAGGAGCCCAGGCAGTTCGGTGGGAACAGGGGTCTGTCACCAATAGGTAGGGACCAGCTGAATGCCACACACAAAGCACAGACACACAGAGTTCACTTCTGACTTCCACAAAAACTGACCTTTCCAAATGAACTGCTCATTTTACATGAATGGATAATGCAAAACTAGAAAACTGTCCAGGAGAAAATGTAGGTAAACTCAGGTATGACGATGACATTCTAAATGCAATGCCAGAGGCACAGATCCAGGAAAGGAAAACTGATAAACTGGGCTTTATTAAAATCAAAACCATCTACTCTAAGAAAGATACTCTAAAGAGAATGAAGGGATAAAACAGACAGGAAGAAAACTTTTGTTGGTATCCCTAAGATACAAGGAACTCTGAAGCTCAAAATTAGAAAACGATCCAATTTTTAAAACATGCAGAAGATGTGAACAGAACCCTCAACCAAAAAAGTATTCAGATAACGAAGAAGCGTAGGAGGAAGTGTTAGGTATCACGTTTCCCTGGGGATGTAAACTGGAGCAAGGGCCACCTCCAAAGCTCCCTCGCAATGGCCAAAACCCACACACTGGCACCAGCATGGTGCCTTCCATGTCTCAGAAATCTGAGTGTCTCTCATGCTTGCAGCACACAGCAACTGCATCTATTCAAGGAACAGAAACTCATTAACCCTGGGGTCGATGAAGATTAAATGAAATTAAAACTGAGAAAATACTTCATAAATGGAAAAGCAACTCTGATCTTATCAGTATCAAAACGCATTCATCACCGCCTTCCTGAGTGCTTTCTTAACAAGTTCACATGACGCTGTACAGCAATGAAAGCATCTGCACACTTACTCAAATTTTCAAAGTGTCAAAGTATCCTTATTGATTTGTGTTATTAAAACTTTCAGACGCAGCTGGGCTACGGAAGTGCTTTCCCTCTGGGTGGACTTCAGAGCTGAGTCACATGCACTGCCATCGTGGCCACGGCCTGAATCTCACAGGGAAGGGTTTTGGGTTTGGGTTGTTTTGTTTAATTTTGTTTTTTGTCTTTGATTGCTTGTCCATTTTAATTTATTAAAATTGGAGTTAGTGTGTTAAATCCTTGTAAAACTCTTTCACAACTCAACTGTGAGGTGTCAGCAAACAGAACAAGACCCATTAAGTTCTTTATCTTCTATTGCTTTTATTAGTTCCATAAACTGATCATGATTAAAATCATTTGAGCGTAAATGAATGAATCCATGGCATTTTTCAGAGTATATTTCAGAAAAGTAAATGCAAATAATTTATGTCTCACAGTGAAATTAATCAACATGGGAAACACTAGTCTCATACTTTAAAAATGCCATAAATCTGGATTGTTTTTATTTCCTATAGCTGGAACACCAACCTCTACAAAGAAACTAATCACATACACAATTTTTTTAGAGGTCTACACCATAACTTCATTTATTTGGGCCATGAATAGACTTTTCTTGTACATTTGCAGGACATTTAAACCTACAGAGCAGAAAGCATTAACAGGCTGGTACCTCATTATCCTGTGACTCATCTAAAGCTGAAGAACACAGGCAACTTCTCCTACCAACTCAACTGACCCTATTGTTGGAAAGGCCATGTGTTCCTGGCAATCACTGGATCTTTTAAGCTCTTCCTCGTAATTTTCCAACAAAATTTCAATAACGAAAATCATTTATTTTACAATCTCTCCAATTAAGGAGGTGTATTTTCTTGGAGCAAGAGCCAACCTGGCCAAAGTGACACCCTTGATCATATAAAATCTGTTTTTTAAAATGTTACTCTGAGCCTGGTGCGTGTGCAGACCCCAGTGCACATTCCCAGACCTCTCCCTCCCACGGCCTGGGCAGCGCCTGGATCCTGCTCTACCTGCAGCAGCCCTGCAGGAGGAGGCACCACAGAGGAATGCCCCTGCTCCCTCTCCTCTGGAGGCTCTTCCAGCTGCCGTCAGCTCTGAGGAGCCCTGAACTTCTGAGCTACAGGGAGGTCTCCGAGGGTTGCCGGGGGACCTCAATGGCCAGCTTCCCTTCTACCTGGCCAGCAGATCAACGTCAGGCCAGAAATACGGTGACCATGTGAGAAACGAGAAGAGGTAGCTGACGCTGGAGAAAAGCTCAGAGAGAAGGAGCCCGAGCCGCGCAGGGCGGCAGCGAGGGAGCAGGTGGAAACCCGCCAGGCGACGGGCGTGTGCGCCCAGGCCTTGCGGGCAGACCGAGCTAGACCGTGGGACGAGCCAGACCTCCTGGACGACAGCCGGCGGCGTCTAGGCCCAGCCACACCGGGGCCGCCCACGCCTCTTCCCACCGCGCGGCCCGCTCCCCACCTGTGTAGGGACGTGGGCCACAAGGACGCACAAGCCACAGAGGCCAGGCCCGCCCAGCGAGGCCCCTCTTCCCTGACGCCCAGCACCGTGCCCCTCCCTGCTCCCCACAAGCCCAGGGGCTGCAAGCGCGCGTCCCTCGACCCCACGCGCTGCCCGGGCATCCATGGGTCAGGACAACTGCCAGCCTCCGCCTGCACAGAGGGCGCCGGACCTCCAGCAGAGGCCCGCCTGTTGCTCCAGAAGAGCCATGGGAAGCACCAGGGACGCTGGCCAAGGTGTCCCCTGGGGTGCACTGGTGGGAGGTGTAGCGCAGCTCCTGGGTGACAGCAGCCAGTCTGCACGGGGCAGGGCTGTCAGATGCCACCGAGGGAATGAGCTTTGTGGCCAGGGGAGGCAGCACCCTGGCTGCGTGCACCCTCGTGGGCCTCCTCAGTGGCTGGATGTTCCCTGGGATGCGCTCGGGCCAGTCCCAGGTCTCGGGCTCTCTGGTGCACGAGTATTCCTCCATGACAGGGAGCGGCCCAGAGCCCTGCTCAGCAGATTCGCAGCGTCCCTGGCAGCAGGCAGGAGCTTCCCCTCCACACAGCTGCCACGGCACCTGTCTGCCAGCAGCTCCTGGCACTGACTCTCCAGTTCCACAGTGTCCCGCTGGTGCCGAGGCAGGACAGAAGGAATAAAGGACGTGTGAAAAGGAGACAAAGGAAGGGCCAGGAGACGACCTGCAATCCAAGGCCTGTGCCAAGGTCCTCCACCATCACGCCCAGCCAGCTTTCCTCCCAGCCCGTCACTCCCAGATTCCTGGGAAATCTAAAGTCTTCACTCATGATCTTAAAGTCACTGGAGATTGAAGCCTGGTGCAGTGGCTCAAGCCTGTAATCCCAGCACTTAGGGAGGCTGAGACAGGAGGATCGCGAGTTCAAAGCCAGCCTCAGCAATGGCGAGGCACTCAGCAACTCAGTGAGACTCTGTCTCTACATAAAACACAAAATAGGGCTGGGGATGTGGCTCAGTGGTCGAGTGCCCCTGAGTTCAATCCTGGTACAAAACACACACACACACACACACACACACACACACACACACACACAAAACAACAACAACAGCAACAAAAACAGGGCTGGGACGAGGCTCCATGGCTGAGTGCCCCAGGGTTCAATCCCTGACACCAAAAACAAAAAGTCACTGGAGATTTACTCACTTATGACACTTGTCCTGTGCACTGTTAGCTCACAAATGTGTACTTTTTGTTTTTTGGTACTGGGGACTGAACCCAGGGCCACTAAACCACTGAGCCACAACCCCAGACCTTTTCATTCTTCACTTTGAGATGGTGTCTCACCAAGTTGCTGAGGCTGGCATTGAACTAGTGATCCTCCTGCCTCAGCCTCCTGAGGCACTGGGATTACAGGTGTGCACCATTGCACCCAGAAAATATTTGTTCTTTCAGAATAAAGCAAAGGAGATTTTTTTTTAAAATCCATAACATAGGATACTCTGCAGTGTTATCTATTGCCCAGATAATGGAGGCCATGTACAGCCAAGGATACTAAGGTTGGCCAGACCACCGCAAACCCTGTTGTGATCGCCAGATTCATGCACCCTGCACACCTTCCCAGGCCAGGCGTCCTTTAGAAGAAGAGCCCAGGACCCAAGAGCACCCCTCACCCTGGAGACGGCTGCCTGTCCCCTGGAGCCCCTCTCACCCTGGAGACGGCCGCCTGCTCCCTGGAGTGGGCCCTCCCTACTGGCCTCAACAGGCCTCTGGGCCTCCGCTCCCGACATGGGCGGGAATGCCTTCCTGCTATGCACCTCAGGACCATCAAGGACCCCGTGTCCTGGGTGGGGCCCCTCTCCTGACCTCCTTGCACACCCTCGATGACAACACTAGTGTCTCCACTTACTTCTGCCTCAGTAGCTTTCTTTAAATAAATTTTTTCCACACTTACATTTTTATGCTAGAAAACCTAATATTAGAGATACAGTAAGGAAAACAACCACTTTATACTACATAAGTGTACATAAAATACACTATAAAAGATCCCATAGAACAAATATCTCCAAGTGCTAATTCCAATCCACAAATGTATTGCAATTCATTTTGTCTACAAAAGCCATTCTAATAAACACATTTAAAAGTTACACCAGGATGTAGAAAAACTCATTTTCAAACTATGACCTGAACTATTCCCTGGAGACCAACCCGACCAGAGACGCTTTCAATACTGAACATGATGTGTGCTCACTCGACAGACCCGGGGCACGGAGCCCTCAGGGGAAGAAAGTTACTTTTACCTGTTTATTTAGTTAGTTATTCATTGTGTGCAGTACTTGGACGCAAACCCAGGGCCGTGCACATGCTAAGCAACTGCTCTACCACTGAGCTACCTCCCCAGCCCTGGAAGATATTGTATCTCATTCAGGTTTTTAAACTAATTAATTTTTTAAAAAATTAAATAAAATGAAAAGTTCAATCCTCCCAGGGTCAGTGCTCAACAGCCATGGAGAGCCAGTCACTACCACACAGGGCAGTGACAACACATACTCTTCCCCCCACCAATGGCTAACTTTTATTGAACACTTACTATGTGTTAATCACAGTTCTTTACATGTAACCAAATATCCTTCCAGCAGCCCTCTGAGGCGGGTTCTGTTACTTTATTCTCCCCACATTTTTTACAGTGCATTAGAGTTGTACTTAAGTTTTGTTACATACTTGTACGTGCACAGTGCACATAAGGTGATGACATGGTTTGGCCCAGATCATTGCCCAGCACCTTCCCTCTCCCTCCCCAGCTCTCACCCCACTACATTTTCTCTACTGATCGCCCTTTGATTTTCAGAAGATCCACCCACCCCACCTTTCTTTTCCTTTTTCCTTTCTAGCTTCTGCATATGAGAGAAAGCATGTGATCCTTGACCTTCTGAGTTTGACTTATTTTGCTTAACATGTGGCCTTTAGTTCCAACCATTTTCCTGCAAACGACAATTCAATTTTTCTTTACGGCTGAATAAAACTCCGCTGTGTATATACACCACATTTTCTTAATGCATTCATTAAGATGGGCCTCTAGGCTGGGTCCATGGTTTGCAATGTGAATTGTGCTGCTGTAAACATGGGCGTTCCTGTGTCGTGGTAGTGAGATGGCTTTAACCCTTTAGGATAAGCACCCAGGAGTACGACTGCTGGGTCACACAGTGGTTCCATGCTTGTCTTCTGGGGAATCTCCATATTGGTTTCCAGTCCCACCAACAGGTAAGTGTTCCTTTTCCTCTACACTCTCTCCAGCACATTTTATTATTTGTATTCTTGATTACTGCCATTCTGACTGGTGTGATATAAAATCTCACTGTAGTTTTTATTTGCATTCCCCTAATTGCTAATAATGTGGAATATTTTTTAACATACTTGTTGCCTGTTTGCTTTTCTTCTTTTGAGAAGTACCTGTTTAAATCATTTGCCCATTTATTAACTGGGTTATTGGGGGGGTTGGTGTAAAGTTTCTTGAGTTCTTTACACATTCTAGATATTAATCCTGTCAGAAGAGTAGGTAGGCAAGATTTTCTCCCACTCTATAGGTTCTCTTCACATTCTTATTTGTCTCCTTTGCTGTGCAGAAACATTTTAATTTGATGCCATCCCCTTATGAACTGTTGGCATTATTTTCTGACTTTAGGGGTCCTCTTGAGAAAGCCGTAGCCTGAGCCGACATGCTGGAGTGTTGGTCCTATATTTTGTTCTAGGAGTTGCAGATTTTTTTCCTAAGTCTTTGATCTTTTTTTATTTGATTTCCATTTGTTAAAAACAATGTCTTTTCTCCAATGTATGTTTTGGCAACTTTGTCAAGGATCCGGTGACTATTAACTAGGTGGGTTTGTCTGCGTGTCTTCTATTCTGTGCCATTGGTCTCTGGTATGTTTTTAATGCTAGTAACATGCAGCTTTTGTTACTGTAGTGCCATAGTATAATCAGAAGTCAGGTATTGTAATGCTTCCAGGTTTCTTTGGCTTAGAATTGCTTTGACTAGTATGGGTCTCTTATTCTTCCAAATGAACTTTAGGACTGTTTTTTCTAGTTCTGTGAAGAATTTCATTGGCATTTTGATGGGGATTGCATTGAATCTACATACTAATTTTGGTAATAAGGCAATTTTAACAATATTAATTTTGTCTACCCATGAACATAGTGAGTCTTTCCATCTTCTGAGGTCTTCTTCAAAGTGTTTCAATTTTCTATAGTTTTCATTGTAAAGGTCCATCACCTCCTTGGTTAGATTTATTCCATGAGTTGTTTTTTGGCAGGATTTTTTGTTTGTTTGTTTGTTTTGAGGCTATTATAAATGGAATCATCTTCCTGATTTCTTTGTCAGCAGATTCATTATTGGTATGTAGGAAAGCTATTAATTTTTGTATGTTGATTTTGCAAATTGCTGATTTGCCAAACTTGTTTATTAGCTCTAGCAGTCCTTGGTAGAGATTTTTGTGTCTTCTAGCTGTAGAATTATATCATCTGCAAACAGTGATAATTTGACTTCTTCCTTTCCTATTTTTATCCCTTTTATTTCCTTCTCTTGCCTAATTGCTCAAGCCAGAATTTCTAGCACTGTGTTAAATAGGAGTAGTGAGAGTGGATATCCTTGTCTTGTCCCATATTTTAAAGAAAATGTTTTCAGTCATTTGCCATTTAGTATGAGATTGGATTTGGGTTTTCCATAGCCTTTATGATGTTGAGGTAGGTGACTTCTATCCATAGTTTATCAGTGATTTCATCGTGAATGGCTGCTGAATTTTGTCTAAGGTCTTCTCTGCATCTATTGAGATGACTAAGTGATCTTTGTCCTTAATTCTATTTATGTATTAATTACATTAATTGATTGGCATATATTAATTACATTAATTAATATTGCATATCTGGAATAAAATTAACTTGGTTGTGGTATATAATCTTCTTAATATGCTATTGAATATGTTGCTAATATTTTATTAAGAAATTTTAGCATCTGTAATTCATCAGGGATATTAGTCAGTAGTTTCCTTTATCAAAACTTTGTCTGGTTTTGGTATGAGTGTGATAGTGGCGTCACAAAATGAATTTGGAAGTGTTGCATCTTTTTCTATTTTTATGGAATAATTTGGAGAGTAGGTATTCATTCTTCCTCAAAGGTTTGGTAGAATTCATCTGAGAATCCATCTGGTCCTGGTTTTTACTTTGTTGGAAGGCTTTTTCTTACTGTTTCTATATCATTGCTGGTTATTACTCTGTTTAAATTTTCTATGTTCTCTTGATTCGGTTTTGAAAGATAGTGTTTGTCTGGAAATGTATCTGTTTCTTCTAGATTTTCCAAATTATTTGAGTACAAGTTTTCAATATAGTCCCTAATGATCTGGTGGATTTCTGATGTCTGTGGTGATTTCTCGTTTGTCATCTCTAATTTTTTTAATTTAGGTCTTCTCTTTTTTCTTTTGTGTAGTTTGGCTGTGGGATTATCAATCTTATTTATCTCTTCAAAGAATGAACTCTTTATTTCATTGATTTTTTTTTATTTTCAATTCATTGATTTCAGCTCTGATCTTAATTATTTCCTTCCTCCTACTGATTTTGGAATTGGTTTGTTCTTCCTTTTGTAGAGCCTTGACATTTATCATTAGATTATTTGGGATCTTTCTGATGTTCTTATGTAGGCACTCACAGCTATAAACTTTCCTCTTAGAACTGCTTCCACACAGTCCCATAGTTTCTGGTGTGTTATATCACATTATTCTCATTTGAGTCTAAAAGTTTCAGTTTTTCCCTTGATTTCTTCTATCACTCATTCATCATTCAAAAGTATAGTGTTCAATATGCATGTGTTTATATAGTTTCTGTATGTTTTTGTCATGTAAGTTTCTAATTTCATTCCATTATAATCTGATAAGATGCAAAGAATTGTACCAACTGTTTTTGTATTTTCCAGGAGTTGCTTTGTGGCCTAAAATATGGTCTATATGGCGAAGGTTCCATGAGCCACTGAGAAGAAGGTATATTCAGTTATTTTTGGATAAAATCTTCCATAGAGGTCTATTAAGTTCATTTTATTTATAATACTTTCCAGGTCCAAAGAGTTTACTGAGTTCATGTCTGGATGACCTATTCAGTGGTGAGAAAGGTGCGTTGAAATCCCCCAATATTATTGTACTGGTGTCTATCTGATGCTTCAAATTGAGTATTGTCTCTTTGAAGTAATTAGTTATACACACATTTGGAGCATAAATATTTATTATTGCTATATCTTCTTTTTAGATTGTTAACTTTACAGTATGAAGTGACATTGTTTCTCTCTTCTGATTAATTTTGGTTTAAGGTCTACTTGTCAGATATAACAGAAGCTACTTCTGCTGTTTTTAAGGCTCCATTTACAGAGTTCATCACTTTGCATCCTTTCACTTTCATCCTATAGCTGTCTTTGTCTGTAAAAAGGATCACTTTCAAATAACATGTATTTGAGTCTTATTTTTTAATCCATTTTAATTGGACAGTTAAGACCATTAACATCAGTGTTATTACAGAGAGATGTTTATTAATTCCTGCCATTTTGATTTATGAATGATGTTTAATTTGGTCCTGTTTCTCATTTGCTTAGGTACTCTTCAAATGAGATTTGTTCACTTGCGAGCTCTGGGTGTTTTTTTATTACTTTTGTGTGGAGTATTCCTTTAAGTGAGTTCTGTAGTGCCAGTTTAGTCGTCATGAATTTTTTAAAATTTTGTTTATCTTAGGTTTTTATTTCTGCTTCAATTTTTAAAGATAGCTTTGCTGGGTACAGCAGTCTTGGTTGACAGTTATTTTCTTTCAGGACTTGGAATACATCATTCCAAGGCCTCTTGGCTTTTAAAGTTTGTGCTAAGAAATCAGAAGTGATCCTGTCTAGTCTCTTGATTTGACCTAATGTTTTTCTTTCAAGGTTTTTAAAATTCTATCTTTGTTTTTTGTGTTAGACATTTTAATTATAAATGTGTTGTAGAGAGAGGTTCATTTTTTTAAAATCTTGTCTATTCGAGGTTCTTAATGCCTCCTGTATCTGGATGTCCATCTCATTCTTAAGTTTTAGAAATTTTTCTGTTATTATTTCCCCCAAAAGATTATCAATTCCATTAGCCTGCATCTCACAAACCACTTTAATTCCAGTGATTCTCCTAATGTTGTCCCAGAGTTCTAATATATTGTATCATGGTTACTTACTTTCTTTTATTTAATGCTGTCTGAATGTTCAAGGCTAGTCATCTTGTCTTCCAGCTCTGAGATTCTGTCTTCAGCATGGTCTACTTCGTTAGAGAGATTTTCAACTAAACACTTGACTTGAGTTAGTGTGTTGTTCATTTATAAAATTTCTATTTGGTTCTTTTTCAGTATTTCTATTTCCTTATTGAACTTCTCATTGATATGCTGTACCAACTCCCTTAATTCATTCGGTTGTTTTTCTGGGTTCTCTTAGAATTTGTTGATCATTTTCGTAATGATTGTTTCGAATTCTTTATCTGCTATTTCATCAACTTCAATAACTCTGGGTCAGTTATTGCTATCCCTGCTTGTGGGAAGGTGGAGAGGATCTGGGAAGCATCACTAAACTCAGTCAGCCATCCCTGCTTGAGAGCAAGGTGGAGATTGTGAGTAGCATCACCAAGCTCAGTCAACCATCCTTACTGTGGGAAGCTGCAGAGGATTTGGGTAGCATCACTAAGTTCATCGACCACCCTGGCAGCCACTCACTCACCACTGGACTTCCTGTTACCTAGCACGTGTACTACTCCCTCCTTACTTAAACAAGCTGGAGCTAGAGTTGCAGTTATCTGCACACAGATGCATCTATTGGGTATAAATGCTGCAGTGTTGTAGGCTGTGGTCAGAACTGATAGTGGCACTCCTCCAGTAGCACAGAAGCTGGTTTGGCTTGTGTTTGTTTTTTTAATCACAACCTGGCCGTGCACGGCAGCACTCTCCTGGTCAGGTCAGGTTTGACTGAGTGGCCAGATCTGGGTGGTTTACTCAGGTAGGAGCCTTCCTGTGAAAAGCAGATAAAGGACACAGATCACATCAGGACTTACCGAAGGCATGTGACATCCACTGCACCTGCCCAGAGTGCTGGTCCTGGGGGTGGCAGGGTGACATCTGTGTCAGCTGTCCCCACATTCTCAGGGCTCCCTGGGTGGTATTTTCTCACTAATGTCCACACTAAGTGGTCCCATTTGGAACCTAATACAAAATGTTATCATCTGCAGAAGAAAAACATTTGGCAAAGAGACCTCTTTGTTCCAAACACCTAAAAGGACTTCTATAAACAAGAAAAATAAATAAAAGATTTTAAACAATTGAAAACATTTTTACCAAAAACTAAAACACATTGGAAACCTGGTCCTGAGTCAAGTTCCCAGCAGCAGAACAGCTGCAATCACAAAATAACTGCAACGAAAGAGGAAAACATGCAAACAAGACGTCCACTTCAATATCCACAAATCACCCCTTTCAAAACTGCACTGTCAAATCACCATGTTCATGAAAAGAAAGAAAGAAAAATATCTACAAAGTAGGCAACCCCACGCCCACAAAACACTAAGGGACCAATGCGCTGTTTCTTCGTGTTTGAGACGTTCAAGTGACACATTCCCTAGGAACACCAGATAGTAGACGCAGGCCACGCATCCGCTCACCGTATTCGCTGAGTTTGATTACTGAACACTGGATGTGAGGTGAGCGTTTGTGCCATGACATCTGTGCCCTAGAGTCACGGTGCACAGACCTGGGGAGTGGGACGCGATCCTACAGCGGTCAGAGAAGCGCTGGCTCCCGCGCCCGCCGCGCACGCCGGTCTCAAGGGCGTCCAGCCTCCAGCGGGTCGCGGCTCTCCTTCAACACACCGTCCCTGGCAGGGCCCTGCTGTTGTCACTCCAGCCGCAAGCCGGTCGCCTCCGGCCACCTCCATCACCCGGCCCAGCGGCCACGGGGGCTCCACTACCCTCCACCAGCAGGGTCACAGCAGGCCGTCGGGCCACCCGGCCACCCCCAGTCTGCTGCGCGCAGGGCAGACACCCGGCCCTGTCTGCACATGCGCCCCATCGGCCGACCCTGGCCTCCCGAGCCTCGGACCTCGTCTCTGCCCTTGGCCCTGCCCGGACCTGCGGCTCTGCCACGCAGGTTCCGTGACCCAGGTCTTCACCTGGCTGCCACGCTGCTCAGGTCTCAGCACTGACAGGCAGAGAATCTAGAAGCCCCTGTGCCCCAACATTCGCTGCTGTTGTGTTTTAGTGGGCTCTGACAGGAGGGTAGTCTGATCAGGGCCGGGTGCAGAAACCTCCAGCACACCGCTGCGCTAAGTCCCGAACACACTCCCGTGACTAGCTCACAGATCAACAAGCCGCACCCAGCCAGGCGCTGGCCACGCCTGTGGTCCCGGAGACTCGGGAGGCTGAGGCAAGAGGATCACAAGTTCAAAGCCAGCCACGGCAACTTAGCGCCTGTCTCAAAATGAAAAATGAAAGTCCTGGGCATGTGGCTCGGTGGCAGAGGGCTTTCCTGGCATGTGAAAGGCCCTGGGTTCAGTCCTCAGCAATGCAAGAAAGGAAAAGCAGCAGGACCCCAGGTGTCCTCCCAGGCCCCGCATCAGGGCCACCGTCACAGTGCGGTAGCCACAATCTCTGCTCACGACTTCACAGATGAGCTCCACCTGGCTCTGAACCCTGTGTAACAAAGCATGTGCACACCTGTGGCACATGCATGCCTCCAGCTCTGGCTGCACCCGCAGATGCCTTTCCAAAGGTACCAGTTCACACCCAGCAGCAGGGCAGGAGGCCCCGGGGAACTCCTGCAGACGCTGTGAGACACCCCGAGCCACTGCTGCTTCTGGGGTGCGTTTCCCCGGTGCTGGAAGGAGCCGTGCATGCTGACCATCCACCTGGACACCGCCTGTGTGACCGCTTGCCCACGAGCCTGCCCGCTGCCTTTCAGGTCGACCTTCGCAGATCTTCCCTACATTCCTGTGAGTCCTCTTCAGACAGGCACGGCCGAGGCCTTCCACATTCTTCATGGTCCCTCTGCCCACTTCAGGGCCTTTCCCATCAGAGGGAGAGTTGGCCGTGTCTTGCTGAAGAAACCCTGCCTGTCCCAGGGTCACCGACCCTCCTAAAGGTCACTGCTCTTCCCCGACACCTGCGCTCACAATCGCGCCTCCCAGCCTGTTGCATGTGATGTAAATCAGGGCCAGAGGACAGAAGGACTGCATCCTGACCTAGGAAAGCACCCTCGATGCCACCTCGCCCCAGGGTGCCGCCAGTGCCACCGTTGTCAAAAACAGCGTCTCCGTGCCCGTGCTTGCGCCTGTCCCACGGCCCTGGCGTGTGGAGCCTGGTGCCCGGCCCGTGCTCTGTGAGAGCCTGATGCCAAGGTGCCGAACCACCCAGACCTTCGGATTCCCACACAGTTTAGACTGTTTCCACCCTCACACTCCATCCCCACCAAAGGCGTGCCAGGAGTTTTATTGGGACGCTACATTTTAAGTCTGTTTGCCTGCACTTAGGACAGCAGAGGCAGATTGTGAGGCGTGTTCCATTGTGGTGTCTGGTCAGCCCTCCTCCGGGCGCAGTGTCTGGTACCTGTCAGGTGCCGTTTAGGAATCCCATCTGCACCTTTCTAGGATTCCTCCTTGATCAGCAGCTGCGGAGGGTCTGTGGGTTTCCCTAGGACCGTGTGCTCATCCATTTCCACTTGGCGTGGGCACACCTTCTAGTGCACTGGCCTCTTTATTTCTAGGATGGTTTCTTCCTCAAAGTCCCTCTGCAGACTTCTAATAAAATCTTTTCCTGTCTTTTCATCTATACTTGCCCAATATCTTTTTTCTCCCTTTTATTTTCAGGCTGTCTGCGTCTTCATATTTTAAAAATTGTTTATCATTTGAAAACGTCTTTATTCACCTGTAAGTATTTTGACACTACTACTTATAAATCAAAGCAGGAAGATCTGAAATCCACCTGTTCTGCGAGAATAGCACCCAATTCTCTGTATACATACCCCATTTATTAGAAGAAAGGAATCTAGAGAGACCTTTAGGATTTAAAGTTGAGGGTCTCACATCATGCACAACCAGAAGAATGGGAAGTTATACTCTATGTATGTATAACATGTCAAAAAGTCATCATTAAGACAAATTTTATTTTAAAGGTATCATGCTAAACTTCAGTAGGCATACCAAACAGGAAGCCATCCACTTAGTGCCATTATAAAATCTGTGTCAACCACACCTCCCCGCCAACACCAGAACACGGAAACGGCTCAGATCACTGTCGGTCTTAATTAGATCTCACAGGATTTCTATGATCTATCTGGACAAAGTGCATGTACATGGTGCTGATGCTGAATTTCCATACTCACAAAGAGTCGCAGCCTCATCCCAGAGTCCTGCAGAAAGAGAAGTAAACTCAAGAATTTCAGGCACTATCACAAGGGGATGAGCACCCTCAGCTTCAAAGGGAGAAAATATTCTTCTTTCCCACGGTGCACAATTATGTGTTAAGTTCACATCACTACACTTGGGGTTTTGTGTGTTTTTTTTGAGACAAGAAATAAAAAAGAACTTGGACCAGAACTGGTAGAGATTTTTTCCCACTACATTTTGGTCAAAATAGTCTCATACAAATTTAGTGGAAAAGCAAATCAGAAAGAGACAGAGAGAGAGAGAGAGAGCTCTCACATAAGGCAAATGAGCACAAAAACAGGAAAAAATGGTGGATAGCAACTTGGTCCCAGAGAATGTGAACTTCTGAACATATGCCCACTGAGCAGCTGTCATTTCTCCATCCCCCTCCCACATGGTCACCACTCCATCCTCCCTCATCCTCACCGTCTCGTCACACAGTCCCGAGTCCTCACTGCCATCAGGAGCACCACCTTCTCCCTCCTGTCATAATCACACACATACGGGGCCAAACCCTGCACCTGTGTCCGAATCCCTGGCAAAGTACCAAGGTCGATCTGGGATTTTTCCTGCTCCCTCTTCTGAGTGGCACTGCCTTATGTCTGATGTGAACCTTTCATCCAGTGCTGCCCCAGTCCCATCGGACTTTGGTCAGCTTTGAAGAAGGGTGACCACGCTGAGATGAAATTTATTGGACATGACTTTACTTTAAAATAATGATTTTCAGCAGAATAAAAATCCATTTTATGATTTAATATCTTCAAACTCTGTCACTTCCACTCTGAAGAGTTAGCACGGCATGCACCCCCAGGGCAGGAGAGTCTTCTGCACGTGGCTGGAAACACTGCCCACACTGGAGACTGAAGAGGTCAACTGTGACAGCTTCTGAATGGTTCACAGAGTTTGCTACATATTTATTCTACTTTGGAAATATCCTACCTGCTTGCTGGTGAAATCAATTTCAATTCCATGTGTGTAAATGCTTCCTATCGGATTTTTTTTTTTTTTTTTTTTTTTTGTCCCTTTAGTGAATTCAGAGTCGCAAACTTGTCCTCTGGTTGTGGTTGGGAAGTGGTCTTAGTTTTCTCATTTAAAGAGCGAGCTAAGGCATATTCATGGCCAATGCTGTGGAAAAATAAACTCCAAAAAATCAGTCACAAGGGAAGATGGTCACATTTGAAGAGATTGTAGAGAACTCTGCCTTCATTTTCTTAATGACATTTTGGCTGGGTATAAATTACTAGATTGGCAACTATTTTCTTTTGGCACTGTAGAAACATTAGTCAGGTGGCTACAATATTTTACCTTTAATGTTAAAAGCCAGCTGCCAATCTTACTATTGCCTTCTTATAGATAATGTCTCTCTGTTTTTTAGTTTCCTGGCTGTTTTTAAGATTGTCTTTGTTTTCAATAGTGTCACAAAGACATACCTAGGTGTGGTTTGAATTACATGGACATTTCTTGAGATTCACAGAACTTCAGTTTGTCATGAGATTTAATGTCCTAAAAAAAATCCCCAGCCGTGTATCAACACGTTTGCTTCTGCCCACCTGTTCTCTCTTCCCTTTCTAGTGCTAAAAGGCTCTAACATCACTTACTACATCTACTAACATTTATACTGCATACTTTCATTAATATCTACTTTAGTCTTTATGCTTCATTTTAAACATTTTCTATGAATTTCTTTTCTTCTTCATTAATCTTGTGTCTTGCTATATCATGTCTACTAATTCAAATATGAAATTCTAAATTTCAGTCATATTTTTCTGTTCTACAATATCTATATGCCATTTACACAGCTCAATTTTTTTAGTAAAACACTTCAGCATTTCATCTGCTTTTTTACATGATAGAACATATTAATCATGGTTACTCTAATCACCCTTCTTCCAATTAATATTTGAATCATTCTTTTTTTTTAATAATTTATTTATTTATTTTTTTTGTAGATGGACACAATGTCCTTATTTTATTGCTCTGTATGTGGTGCTGAGGATCGAACCCAGGGCCCCACGCATGCGAGGCAAGTGCTCTACTGCTGAGCCACAATCCCAGCCCTATTTGAATCATTCTTAAGTCAGTTTCCATTACTGAGCTTTTCTCTTGGTTTTAGTCACATGGTCCTATCTCTTAGCATTTAGTTGTTTAGTCACATGGTCCTATCTTTTAGCATTTAGTCATGTTTTATTAAATGCTAGACATGGTATATAATAAAATTTTAGAGGATCCAGATCTATTTCTACAAAATAGGTTCCCCTGTCTGTGCTAGATGGTAAAACTGTTCCCCTAACCCTATCAGAGAGTGAGCTGACTCAAACCTGGGCTGCACTTGCAGGTGGGCGCAGGCTGCCTGGGCGGACGCCCTTCCAATCTGCAGTGCTTCAGGTCCACAGTGTGCTATGCAGCAAGGCCCTCTTCTCAGCAAGATGGGACAGTAGGCCGGGGGCGGTGGTGCACGCCTGTCATCCCAGCAGCTCAGGAGGCTGAGGCAGGAGGTTTGTGAGCTCAAAGCCAACCTCAGCAACTTAGTGAGGCCTTAAGCAACTCAGTAAGACCCTGTCTGTAAATAAAACACAAATAAGGGCTGGGGATGTGGTTCAGTAGTCGAGTGGCCCAGGGTTCCATCCCTGGTACGAGAGAGAACACACGCAGAACATCTGCTCCTCAGAAGAAGATGGCTTGGGTTCATAGCCTTCCGCCAAGTCACTCCACAAACACCTTGAGAAGGAGCCAGCGGAGCTGCTGGCCCCTTGGGTCAGCCCCACACGGTCCCCAGAGCTGTCTTGCTTCTCTTTCCTCCATTGCTAACCCTTCACACAGGCTGGGCTCAGATGTCCAGCCTCTGATTCAGCGAAAGGCTGACCACGTCCCAGGGGGGAAGAGCCTGTGGGTTCTCGATTCACCTCTCCAGAGTTTCCCTGGAGCCTCTCTGGTTCTACACTCATCACTTTAACAGCCCTTCAATATCCTAAAACCAGTTATTTCCATATTTATTCTGTCTTCTGCAGTTGATCACAGCACTGATACCTCTGTGCTGACTGACGGGGAGATGTTTCTTATCCTGTATTCCTCATGCCCCATCCCTGTCTACCATGGCGTCAGTCACTCAGGGTGCTTTGCATTCATTTGACTGAAGCATAAGCCCCAGGAACAGGGCTTGAGGGCAGCCTCCGGGCACAACTGGACAACCCCATCTGACCTGTGACACCGACCGCCCTCCTCCTGCTGCTGCTGCTTCACCCACAGTGGGCTTTGTTTGCAGGGTTGGGTTGGGCTTTGTCTTCCTTGGTTCAGTGAGGAATTTAAAACAAGCTCCTCCCTGCCCTGGGTACGTGTGACTGCACAGATGGTGCGCTCTACATCGTGTGCCAGAGAAGGGAAAAGTCGTGCGCCGTTTGCGTACGATGAGTGCAATGCATTCTGCTGTCAGGTGCACCTAATTAGAATGAATAAATAAATAAATAGATAAAAGACACAGCTCTGGCGTGTGAGCTCTCAGTACGACCCCGCGCCCCTCATGCCTCCTTGCTTCAACCCATGAGAGGATGAACTAGAATAAACACGCTCCAGTCCCTCTTCATGGCTCTCCCTGCAGCTTGGTGTTGGGACCCTGACAGTCCCTGGGCCAGACACTTCTTGTGGTCACTATTCATCAGGAAACACAGGGCCAGGCCTTCCTTCCCCAGCCGCGGGAGACAGACCTTCCTGGGAGCAGGTCCGCAGCGCCCGGTGCTCCCTCCAGGCCCCCTGCCATCCTCCCTCCAGTCACACCGCTGCATTCCCCATGCAGGTGGGTAGACATATTCAAAACCCGCTCTGAAATTCCACGGGTGGCAGAGAGACCAAGATTGAAGAAGCAGAGAAGTCCCCACGCTGGCCTGGGGTCTGTCACATGCTCACCCAGCTTTTCTGGAGACACCTATTAAGGGTCATTGTACAGCCATGAAGATGTTTTCCTCTCCACCCGTCTCCTGTTTGTTCTTCATGGAATAAGCCACTGAGAGAGAGGGGTTACTGATCAGAGACCGTCACCACGGGGGAAGTGTAGTGGGGACCAGGGATGGGAAGGACTTCCAGGAACAAGCTGAGCACATTTTAACTGACACCAAGGGATTCCAAAGCCCATCAGCTGCAGACAGGGACCCGCTCACCTGGTGTGTGGAATCATTCAGAAATAATAATCCGCTGTAACTGCAGGAGATTGATGATTCACATAACAACACCTGGGAATCTCATAATTAGGTATTTGATAGCTATGTTTTGAAAACACGTTGTTCATCCAGAAGTACAAATTCTTTTCTGCTGGCAAAACAAATAAAAGTAAGACCATCTGCCAGGCTGCTCTATAACACGCAGCTATCTAGTCCTGACTGGTAGCCCCGATAATTCCACTGGCCTCAGACCTAAAAAGTGGTTCTCCAGGGGCATAGATTCAGGAAAACAGGTGCATGTGCAACCTTGTGAACACCCTTGTCAGGCTCACGCAGGTGCAGCTGTGAAGTGTCCCCCGCTGTGCTCTCCCATCACCAGTCCAGGAGCAGAGGTCCTGTGCATGGCAGAGCTGAGCTGTGAGGTGTGTCCTGATGCTCCTGGTGTTCCGGGGAACACACCATAGATTGTGGATGTACAAGGCAAGGAATCAATCTGTAAGCGAAAGAGACTTTTTTTCCTCTATAAAATCCACCCAGAATGTGGACATTCACTTGAATCTTCCATTTTCCTGTGGTTTTCTGGGATCTGTACACAAGTCCTCATCTGCCTATCCGGAAAGAACTGTGCCCATGGAGGGGCCACCAGCTCACTGTGACATGGCAGGTGGCTCCGTGGGCCAGCCTCACACTGATCTGCTGATCCCTTCAAGGCCTGAGGCAAACATGGCCCTGGTGTGAGTGGGAGGGAGAGGAGGGGATCCGGCTGAGACCTTCATGATCTCAGAACCTGCGAAGTTCAGGAGGAGGCCTCCACTGGAAGTCAGTCAGGCCGCGCTGGGGAAGGAAGGGACGCCCCACGCATCAGAGCAGAGCTGTGGGAGGACGCGCCTGAGGCTCCCTGGCACCCACTTCAGAACACCCGAGAAACGAGCAGAGCAGGGGCAGGAAGACACGTAGGCCCACCGTGCCCTTCAGGGCAGGACGTTAGGGCCCCAGCAAGTGACTGCAGAGGGGCCATCTGAACTGTGGCTGGAAATATCCAGGAAAATCCTGTGGAGGGTGAATGACTTAGAGATTTAAACCAAAGGACCAGGGAGAGTTTGGGCTGTGTCATGTGACAGTTTCGTCCCACGTGTGCATGTGAGTGAGCAGAGGGTGACAGAATGTGTGCTAAGGCCCAAACGCCCACGAAGTGCAGACAGAGGGACTCCTAGGCAAGGCGAGCCGGGCACAGCAGACAACCGGCATGTCCAGCTGAGCTGGTGACGGTGGGTGGCAGCATGGCGCCAGGCACTGGCTCCCCACCTCCAGCACCACCCCTGGCCTAAGGGCTGAGACACCCAGAACTCTGCTAACACACCTGCTTTAAAAAGTGAAGAGCTGAGGTTACCACACAGTTAAGGCTGCACAGACTGTCCCCAGACACCAAGTTCAGATCCCCTGGGGTGGCCAGGACAACAGGACTGATGAGCCTCGTGCTCAGCAAGGGTGCACCAGTGAGTGCTGCACTGGGGGGAGCAGCCCCGGCACACACCCCTGAGCTCCCCATGGACCCCAGGGCCCAGCCATGCCCCCAGGGCTCCCACCAGGAGGCCACTCCTGCCTGGTGCTTCTTTAGTAAGAACCTGCCACTCAGGATTCCTGGCCACGTCCACCAGGGCCACTGGCAGCACAAGCTAAGTGTGAGGATAACAGAGAAAGAGCGGCTGAGCGCTCTCCCGGGACGTGGTCCCCGGACACATCACTGCCTCTCTTCCGCATCCACAGCCCTGCAGGCGGCTGGAGACCTCCCACTTGGGAGCTGCCCTGGGGTGAACCATGTCCTCACAGGCTTGTCAGAAGTAGCACATCCTAGGGGACAGGACTAAACCAGCTGTAAGGAACCCTGCAGTCAAGGGTGCCAACTGCTTTCCACGTTCCGCGGAGAACACCACCAGAGCGCTCCCCATCCCAGCCAGGAGAGCTGCTGCTGCACGGGGTGGCTGACCACCCGAAGGCCAGCCCAGGGAGGAGCTGAGAAGGGCACAGGGCTGGGGGGCACCTGAGCAAGGGGTCAGCACCACAGAGCTCCTGAGAGCAGGGAGCAGGCTTGGGGGCAGCAGGTGCCGTCCACACCTCTGGACTGTACAGAAGTACCAGCAAGTAGTACCAAGTAAACAAAATAGAGTCGTCACCCTCGAATTTAACATCCTTGAACATAAACACAATAGAACCAACCCATAAAACCAATGTGAAAACAAAATCCTAAGGTAGAGATGAAGAGCCACAGAAACGGCGCAATTCTGATGGCCACTGCCACGCCACCATGGCACAGCCGTCCAGCCTCCCATCCGCAAGCTTCCCTTTCAAAACAAAAATCACATCATAACCTGCCTCGCCATGCCTCGAACCAGCCGTGCAAAACGTCAACCTGCCGCCCCAACGTTTCCAGACATAGCAGATACCAAAGCCACCAATGACCTGTTAAATAGTGCCACTTTTATCATTTGTGACTTATTCAGGTTATCGTTTGTCACGTAAGCATTTGACTTCTGAAAACCCTCATGGCAAAAGAATTAACTGCTGAGAAAATGAAGACCTTACAGAAGAACAGTGAAAACCATTAAAAGTATTTTTAGATTCGTAAAAATAAACTATTAAAACAGCATGCTAAATTAAGGCAGTATCCATACCATTTCCCACTTAAATTACAGGGTGGAGAGTGTTAGTAATTCTCATTTCCATCACTCGCACCCAGAACCTCAGCATCCTCTGGGCACCCCCGGCTGACCCTGGGCAGCAATGGAAGCAATGTGACGCGTGGAAGCGTGTTTTGCTTAAAGACAACACGTGCTCGTGATTTGTGTCCACTCAGCTCAGCTACAGCCAAGCTAACGCCAATCCCATATCGCTGTGCGGGGACTTAGGGGTGTGGGTGACCGCGACAGTGTGTGGACTCTGAGCAGAGGACCGGCTCCTGGATGGGTGTGGAAACCAGAGGCTTCCAAACGAACTCTGCCTGAAGACCGCAGCCTCCACTCCTCTCTGCCTCTAGGACTCCAGACTGGCCACCCCCCAGCTGTGGAGATACCACTTTGCATGACACACAAAGAACACCTCCTGGCTGCTCCTCCAGACGGAGACGTCCACAGCCCGAGAGCCTCTCCACGTGTAGATCCCTACTCCAGGGTCCCGCCTGTCACATCCCACCCACGCGTTCCCTCTCACATTGTCTCAGCACAGACCCAGTGTGACTAATCATAGAACCCATCAGTACAACGCTTGAGGCCAAGATTTCCGAATTTTTGTTTCAGCAGTGTCTGTACCTCCACTTCCCCATCCCTATCCCTCAGGCCCTCCCAATACCCCGAAAGGACCAGCAACAAACATGGCTGGCCTGCTAAAGCCCCGGCACACAGCCCCTCACCAGCCTCACACGTGGGACGCTGCTTCTTCAACAGTGAGCTGGACCTCCAGAGATCTAAAAGTGCAATATTTCAGCCGTCTAATTTTATCCAATGCTGAACGTCAAAATTGAGACACGTATGCACTTAAATACTCAAGTGAAAATCCATGCCAGCTCGTGTGGACTTGTGATGAGAGGCGTGTGTTAATCTGTGCAGCAGCCCCAGCTCACCTCCCACATCAGCCTGCGGTCCATGTTCTCATCCAGGTCTTCCGGCATCCTCTTCTCCCCAGCAAAGGGTCCGAATTTCTCCCCCTGAGGAGCAATGGTCACACAAAAAAGGATCAGCTCAGTCATCACGTCACTAAAATAAGCCACCTTCCATTGTTGGGAGTCTTTTCCCTCAAATCTTTATGCCTAGCATTAAAGCATTTTAAAATATTAACTAATTTACAAAACACATAATATTTACATATGCAAAATCCAACTTAATCTCATTTTTAGCCTAGAAGTCAGACTCCACAACACAGGTGCCAACATAAAAGGGTTAAACTGCAGCACACAGAGTCCAGGAGGCAGGGAGCCCTCACAGCCCCGGGCAAGGGGACCTGAAACCAGAAGCTCCCAGTTTCCAGACTTGAGAGACAGGCCCACCAGCAGAAAACCACCTGGTTTCCATAAAAGTCATCAATCCATCCCTGCTTTGCACAAGAAAGAACCAGGCTTGCCATTCGTGGAGGAAGACTGTCTATAGATGAAGTTTAGATTCGCCTGCCAATCTTCAAACTGCCACGCGGGCACACGTTGCACCAGGGTTTCTCAAAGTGTACGCTGCCCGTGAACCCCCGCAGGAGCATCGCAGGGCTTGTCTTGAACAGAGAACCCAGGGCTCTGGCCAGTCAGAGCAGACAGCGGGGTGTGGGAGCCGCACTCCACGCGCCTGGTGAGACTCCCAAGTGTGCAGAGGCCTCCCTCATGGACAAGCGACACGGATGGTCTCCAGGGAGCAAAGCAGAGACTGTGGAGACAGCGAGGGAGTGGCACCTGCCCAGCTGCTCCGCAGAAACGGGGAAGAGACACAGCTCCTGCCCTGTCCCCCCACCTGCCCGTCACCATCTCCCTACAGAGCCCTTCCCTGTGCTCAGGGATCCTCTGCCACATGCTCTTGGGGAGAAGCCACCAGCACAGAGCTTCACGGAACATGAGTGACCGAGTGAGCAACAGAAACCCCACACCCTGGGACAAGCAAGGAGAAGGCTTAAAGGAATCACAGGCAGCAAACCAGCCCCAAGGGAGGAGAGCAGGGAGCGAGCCAGGAGCAGCATCACAATCCTCTGGACCCGGAAGTACCTGGGAGTTTCAACCAGGACTGTGATTCTAAGTAACCCGACAGACACCCGAGAAGCAGAGACTGCTGGCTGCTCATCTCAGGGTCTGATAGGAGTTCAGAGGGCAGGGGAGGCTGCTCTCCTTCCTTCCCATCCTCCTGCCGGTGCTGCGTTTCAGGGTAACAGGGCCTCACAGCACCTCTGGGACATGGCCCCAGGGGTTCAGTGTACCCATGTCCCCCTGGAGATGGGGCCTGGATGGGGCTCCCCCACCCACGAGGCCCATGCTCATGGAGGCCTCCGCCTGAGGTGGGCACTGCTGCCCATGCTCTGATGGCACCAGCCGTTCCGGTACGCCCACAGCACTGTCTTAAGATCCTGACACAATTCTGATGTTATCCACAGTCTGCACTTGCACGGAGACTAACAGAAGCACAGGCCTCGTCAGCCTGGCTGGAAACATTCAGGCGAGGAGAGCGGGCACTTGAGCCACCTGTGTGACTATGACAGCCCACAGGGTCCAGGCTGTCCCTGTGACTCATGACACGTCCACCCCAGGCCCGTGCACCAGTTCAGTCGCCATCTGGGGTGGGGTCACCATTCACAACAGGGAGGAGTCTTACCTTCCAGCCACCTTGAACCTGCAGCCCCAACCTCTGCCGTCATCCCTGGATGTAGCCAAGGCCACACTGCCCAAGCTCTCCCCCAGCAGCATCAATACCCCGGCCCGGCCACGTTCTAGCCACCCAGCCAGGCCCACGTCACAGGGCTCACCTAAGTCCCTGGCTTCTAACCACCTCCAGGGTCAGCCCTCAGGTACCTGGAAGCTGCCACAGGACAGCACCCTGCAGGGATCTCAGCCCAAGTGCTGCACTCTGGAGCAAAGCCAGGTGGGGAGTAAAGGGTGTGCCCATGGAGAGCTCTCACTCCAGCTGAATGTCGGGATGCCACAGTGTGGCCAACGGTGCCCACTGTGTGCTCTTGTCCAGGAGAAGCCTATGACTCAGATTTGGCTATGAAATCACTACGTTCCTATATTGGCAATGAATTCCGACTTGACAACCCTGCAGCTCCAGCCCGTGACCCAAGGCAAAGTCCACCTGCACACACCAGCCTGTGGGAGGCCCACACCTGGCCGTCCAATGCCAGCCGCAGGGCACCTCTCTGCAGTTACTCAAACTGCTTCTGAACTAAGTAGGTGAATAATCCTCACTCAGCGGCCCACTGGACTCGACTGTGACCTGGACAAGCAGCAGAGTCTGACCGCCACGGCGCCGGCCACTCTCTCCTCTGGCTTGAGGGCAAGGTTCCTGCAGGTGCCTCTCGAGTCACAGGGAAGGCGCTGACAGGGTTCAGGGCGACTGGATGCTAGCCCTTGTCCACTGTCGAGAGGCGGTGCCGGTTACGATGTCACCAGCTGTCTGAGTCCGTATCCTCATCCATGAAGCAGGGACTTGGCCTGGCTGATTCTAAGATTCCCTCCAGCTCCTGAGGGAGGTGGTCAGAAAGAGCCCCACAGATCACGTCCGGAACAACTTGCCAATCAAAGAGAACAAGAGGGAAACACTGCAAGTTCCTGGCTCACAGGCACTCGGAGAAAGGGAAGTGAGAGCATGCTGGCTTCGGCAGGCGAGGTGTGCGTGTTTCAATCCGTGGTGAGAGCAGGAGACGCAGGCCCTCTGAGCCACCCTGGGAGCCTGGAAAGAGATCCGTGCAGGCCGAAGGCAACTGCTCCTCCTCTGTTAAGTTTTCAGACAGCTGGCTCCATTCCTCAGGGCTCGAGGTGAGGCTGAACATCATGGCAGAGGGAGGCAGCTCACATGGTGATCGGTGAGCGGAGACTCCACTAGCCAGATACAAATGCCTCCTCCCAAGCCACGTCCCAACGCTCCCCTCCTCCACCACAGCCCACCTGCCGCCCGCTCCCACTCAGTTCATCCCTGGGGTTCAGTCACTGACTGGGCTGAGGCTCGCACAACCCCGTCATTTCCCTCGGAACCCTCCCACACTGCCGCACACGGGAGCTTTGGGGGGACACCTCACATCCAGACCCTAACAACCTGATCGGGACGCTGGCTTGTGCCGGTGGCGCTTCCTCTGCCTGCCTTCCCTGGCTGCCCTCCATGTCCTTCTTTCCCACATTCTCCACCTGAGCATCTTCAAGCGTTTGGTTTTAACCTCATCACACTTTCACAAGCTGTGCATCCACCTTTGTTCCAGGTACTTTCCATTTGAGATTTTGACTCGTGAAAACACCTGAGGCACAGCCTTCCATGAGCTTCAGGGTCTGCCTGCTGGCAGGGCGGGGACGAGGGCCTGTTATGCCCTGCTGTCGGGCACCCCGTCCACAGTCAGTCCCGTCTACTCTGCTGCCCCTCACGCCCACCTTCTCGTCCGCCTTAGGGAGCCGCCCACCCCGGCCTCACGGCGTGGAGGCCAACCTTGCAGACCTGTGCCAGAATCAAGTCCGCAGCCCCAGCAGGACACCAGTCAGCATGGCATGTCGGCAAGGGGCACACCTCTGGCCAGTGAGGCGCAGCACCCAGCCAGGCATCACAGTGCTCCAGGTCATCCTGGCCAGAAGGAATCCGCCTTGGAGCTGTGGGGGCTGGAAGTCCACACCCTAACCCCAGAATCACACCTTGCCGTGACTGCGTTAAGGACCTCGACATGAGGCGGTTATCCTGCATCACTGAGCACACACACAGGGGTCCTTAGAAGGGAGGCAGGAGGGCAGTTCCAGGAGGGAACTGTGCCAGCCGCACAGAGCCCTGGAATGGCGTGGGGCCCGGAGCTCAGGAACATGGTACCCCTGACCAATCACCAAGGGCAGGGAGTGGAGCCTCCCTCGGAGTCTCCCAGGACCCCTGTGACCCCACCCAGTGTAGATGTCTGACTCCAGATGCATAAGGCAATAAACTGTGTTGTTTTAAGCCACCAAGTTTGTGACAGTTTGCCACAGCAGTTACAGGAAACTGCCAAGGACTGTCGTGACCTCTTGCCCTGAAAAGCAGCTGTGGACAAGATCCTAGGGCAGCAGGAAAGTCCAAGCTGGGGACTTGGATTCGTGAATGAGGAGGGGCAGACAGCAATGGACACAGCCTTATGGTCCAGATGCGGGGCCACCGGGCTCTCAGGCACAGGTGCTGAGCGGGGCGGGGAGAAGGCCGGGAAGAGAAGTGGCCCGGGGCCAACTCCACAGGCCGCTGTGCACCCTGAGACCCAGGCCTCAGCAGTGCTCTTCGTGCTTCTACTGGAATCGAGGAACCAGAAATTGGGTGCAGACACATTTTATTTCATTTATAAGTTGCTTCCTTTTTACTGCAGCTTTATTTTTATTCTTTATTTCCTTTTAAAAATCCTAACCTAGCTACCAAAGAGCTCCACTATGTTAAGGGTAGGCAAGACAAAGAGCTTCTGGAAAAGAAAATAATTCTCTCTCTGAAGATCAGACAAGGTTTCAGCACCTTAAGAAAGAAAGGCGTGGAAAGGAGAGAAAAACGTTAAAAAACCAAAATTAAGGACAACTCCCCCACGTGGGCAAGAGGTAACAACAAAGCAAGTTTCTTACCTGCAAAGTGGACACAATCATTGGCCACTTAAGGTCATTTTATGATACAGTGACACAACAGATGCCAGTGCTTAGCAAACAGCTCGGGGGCCTGCGTAGGGGTTCCAGGCACCACGGGTTCTCTGTGCAGGCTGGTCCCGGGGAATTCAGGGATCTCGCTGGCATGCCCCGGGTTGAGGTCCCCGAGGCCTACCTCAGCTGCACTCCAACACTCTGCCACAAGCCATTCAGCTCTATTCAGACTGATGAGCAGCACAGCTTGTCGTCTGACTCCCTGACATCAACGTCACAGGGCCACCACTCAGACTCACGCTGCCCGGCCCCTCTGCCTCAGCTCCCATGTGCGAGTGGGCAAGCTGACAATTCCCACTTCACAAGCTAATGGAAGAGCTGAAGGACACAAGGCGCGTGCAGGCAGGTGTTCAACAGCCCAACAAGCCTCCTGCAACCAGGGTATCTGCCCTGCACTTGCTGCCGGCTCCTGCGTGTCCAGCAGCTCTGCTCTTCCAGGTGCACATGACTTCCCCACAGCACTGGCCAGACTGGCCCCACGACCACTGAGTCCAGGCCCTCTGAACTTCCCTTCCCCAGGGTGCTCCCACAGACCAGCTCCTGCTGCCACCTGTGAGGTCATCCCAGGGGGCCACCCTCTGTACTCCAACCCTTCATTTAACCTCACACAGGCCCTTGTTGTCTGGGTAGCCCTCCCATTTCAGCGGTTTGCTGCCACGTCCCTGTCTATCTCTGCACACAGCAAAACCAGCTCCCTGCAAAGCCCTTCTGTTTGGCTCCCCTGCACACCCCAGGCCTGGCGCAGTCATGGCCACGTGTGAATGAAAACTTGCAGACCAAAGTAATCCAAAGAGAAGGAAAGCTGGTCGCGGTATATCCCCACAGGATCTGCCAGCTGGAAGGAACCTAGCGATTTACCCTTCCCTGCTGGGGTCCAAGCACCACGTCAAACAGCACCGCCCACCACTCACTCCAATCAGCTAAGTAAAGTGGCCGTGGGGAAAGTCAGGAGCCAGGTGTCTGCTAACCTGTTGTCCTGTGCACATGGCAAGATGAGCTTTGAGCAACTGATATTAAGTTAATCTACATAATGCTTTGCAACCTAAAATTTCACTGTTTATGGAAGCAGGAAGCTGTGCTCACCAGATCACCTGCAGGCACTTAGAACAAGGCCTCTCACCGGGCATGAGAAAAGCACCTATTATGATGGTGATGATCATCATCATCATCACCACCATTAGCCGAATGGCAGTGTGTAAGAGCCTGAGTAAACCCAGACCTTTTCTACTGAAGAGTTTTCCAACAGACTCTCCTGTTGTCACTTCATAGACTTTACATTTAAAAAATTAGAAACAACAGGCCTGGAAAAAAAAAGATAACTGCCAAGAAAAACTCCATTAGGACCGTGGTAGAGCAAGGGAATTAGGTGATTCAGCTGCAGGGACCCGGCTCCAGGAGATCCCGCACAGAAAGCAATGGCTCTAGAGAAGAAAGGTGGCACCCTGGAAAGGGAATCCCAGAGCAACCTGGTGAATATCACGGGTGGAGTCTAGCAAGATTCCCCAAGCTCAGACGGCTTGAACCGCAACGGTTCTGCAAAACAGGAGTGTTCTACTGGCACACATGAAATGAAAGTGTGATAAAACATCTGGAATTTCCAACACAGATAGCTAAAGTAGTATATTCCAAAATTTGTTTAGAATAGGGAACATGGAATTTGGAATTGGTAATCAGCATTGCTGCTGGTCTAACTCCACCTTCTCAGACCCCTTGATTCACGGTCACCTGAACCTACGATAACTTGGGAAATATTTAACAATTGGGAGACTAACTAAGCACCAACAGGTAAGGGTGCATTGCTGACATCGCTCCAGCCACACAGGTCAGCTGAAATCTGCTCTCCAGGGCCAGGCATGCCCTTGGCCTTTAGCAGGTGGAGCTGAAGACTTCAAGGTCATTTCTGGCAACAGTGAACTGTGTAACCTTGTGACAGAACATCTTAGAAGCACAACTAAACTCTGTCAATTATTAGTTTGGATTTACTTCAAACATCTGCATGTTCTTTAAAATATAGATAAGCATTCTAGCTGCAATCTGGACAGAAGTCTCTGTTTTATATATTCAAGTTACACTAGCCAGGAAAAGATAAGCTTCCACTAATGCAATGGTTATGCACAATAACATAAGACCGCGTCAGAAGCTGTTTGCCCTCTTCCCCCCCAAAAATCAAGTACTTCCAAATAATCAGGTACAAAAAACTGGTTGAAATTAATAAAACTACCAAAAGATTGGCCAGCTGTTTCTAAACTTTAATAGTATTAAAAAACAAAACACAGGGATTATAATTCCAATCTTTCAAACTTTGGTGTCTTACTAACTAGTCATAACATTAAATAACTTAAAAACTATGCTTAATTTTTTAGGTAATTACATTTATGCCAGAGACCTTAAAAAAATAAAGTCCTGTTGGGAATTTTTCACATCCTGTGAAAATGAACTGAAAGCAGCACTTCAACTGTGCACTGCGAAGGCCTTCAAGCAAGGGTGACCCTTGGCATGGAGGCCTGTGGATCTGAACATCCGGCCATTGGCAACATGCACTCAGTACATCTTTAATTCAAATAAAGTATTTTCTTCTGTTTTTATGCATTCTCCCAAGCAGTGTATATGCTGTTGATTTTTTCCAGCGTTGCCCTGGAGGGCTTGTAGGAGGTGTTAGGAAAGTTCCTTCCCACTCACCAGCTCCCAGGTCAGAACTGGGGAGAGAGGTCACTCAATGACAAACACCCTGGTGTCTCTGGGCACATCCAGGACCCTCCTGTGGGTACACCTAACCTCAACAGGCCAATCCTGCCCAAACCTCCATTTCTCCATCTTTCAAAACATCTGCTAACAACAGGGCGTGGCGGGGCAGGTGTGAGAAGGTGGCAGGGATGGTGTTTATAATGTCCACTGTTCCAGAAGAGGCGGCAGATATTCCGGGAAGAACATGAGCCTCAGACTTAACTCACTAAGAAATGTACGAATTTCCGTTTTCTTGCCTCTTAAACAAAGATTAAAACTGATCTCGGAGGAGTGTGACGCCAGCGAAGTGAACTAATAGGGGACTGCCCACGTGGGCCCTGGCCCCGCAGGAGGGGGCTCCGGTTGCCCGGGGGCGGCCACTGCCTCTCAGGAGAGGGCCTTAACACAGGGTGCGGGTCCTGAGGTCGTGACTCTAACTCCAGAGATGGGAGGCAGCTCCGGAACCTCTCCGGGCCTTTGCTCCCCACGGCCCGGCCCGCATCTGCAGGCGGTTCTCGGGAGGGCAGCGCAAAGCGCGTGCCCTGACCGCACGCCTCAAATTTTCTGCAAGAAAAGATCCAAAACCAGAGAAAATTTCAAAAAGGCAAAGAGAAAGAGCGACGAGTGGCACGGGCTGGCGCCTGCCCAGCCCCGCTCGCGTCCGGGAGGCGAGCCCGGCGCGGCCTGCGCGCACTGCCCCGGCACCGGAGCGCAGGGCGGGCGGCCTACGTGGCGGCGGGGGCGCGGGCCGCGGACCCACCTTGCTCACTCTGCGGGCCGTGTAGAGCCCCATGCCGTCCTGCACGCGGGAGGACTTCAGGGAGAACCTGTCCGGCACGTACATGCCCAGCATCCTCCCCGCGGGGACTCGCGCGGCCGCGGCGCCGGCGCCCGGGAAGCGACACGTCGAAGTTTGGGGCGCGGGTGGCGGGGAGAGGCCGGCGGGAAGGAGGAAATGGAGCCTTCCTCCCACAATCCCCACCTCCCGCCGATTCCGGGATCCCCGCGGCCCGGCCCCTCCTCGCCGGCCCTGCGCGCGGGCACTCGGGGACGCGGGGACGGGCCGGGCGCGGGGCCGGGCTGGGCCGGGCCGGGCCGGGCGGGGGGCGCAGGCCGGCGCCGCGCGCTGATTGGCCGAGGCCGGCGCGGACCGGGGCGGCCGGGGCTGAGCGGAGCTGGCCTGCCGGCCTCGCCCAAGCCCCCGCGCCCGAGCGCGCCCGCCTTTGTCCGGCGCTGACCTGGCCCCCCAGAACCCGCACTGCCTTCCGGCGGTGTCCCCCCTCCTCTTCGGATGCAGGAGGACAACTACTTTCTGGAGTTGCTGGTCAGGCCCGCCGGCGAGGCCCCACCACAAGCTCCCGGGGAGTTCGGGCTTCCCATTAGAGCCGTGCGCCTCTGTCCCAGGCTGAAGTTTGGAGTCACAGATCCTCAAGAGTGTTCCGCGGCATCCTGGTGGGAAGGGAGGGCGCCTGCATTTCAAGTTGGAAGCTTCTCGCAAAGCATTTGAGTACTACTTTAAGAACGAGTCGTTTTGCTGTGACTCCTGGCAAGTTCTTGCGCCTCCAGGACACACTGTTCCTGCTTTCTCCCTGGTTTGAAAATGCCCAGACCTACTGGATGTTCGGGCGCACCACCATAGGCCTGGGACCCGAGATGCCCACAGTGGCTCGGAATCACCAGGGCCCTGACAGCATTCAAAGCCCAGTGCACCCTTCAGCGGAGCCCAGAGGCCTCTGTTCATTTCCTGGGGTGGTTTCCTGTAATGCTCTGCTCCACAGGTCCTGTCGTGGAAGCCATGTTTTTGTTCTTGAAGCGTTCACACACCCCATGGAAATGCTTACCGTTTCTTCCCGATTGAGGAGAGCCTTGGAACACAGTTCCTAAGCAGACTGTGGTTTAAAATGGGAAAATAGGGGGGAAAGCATTATGAAACAAACGTAATAGCAATGTTGGAAGATTTTAAAGAACAAAATAAATGAATCTCTCCAAGAAGTTTAAGGGCAGCTTTGCAGGGGAGACAGAAAAAGGTCCAAATGACTCACATTCCGATCTCTTTCATTCGCCACAAATTATATACCTAACTTCTGTGTGGGAAAATGAATTGATAAATAAAAAACAAAGTTGGGGGGTGGATCTGGAGTTGGATGACCTTGAAACATATAGTAGGTGTTCAGTAAATATTTCTTGAAAGTCATTTCTGACCTGAGATGAGAATTCTGAACTAGTCTGGAATGAGGCTGGAATTCACTTTGCTCTTGGTTGGGCCTCAGGAGAGTCAGCAGCGAGTGGGTTTTCAGGAGTCCTCTGAACCAGGGCTGAAGGCCCACCAGGCCCCATCCAGAGGGTGGGTGGCCTCTCCCCAAGGCATGCACACCCCTTCAGACACAGCTCGGCTACACTGACCCTCAGGCAGATGCTCTGCTCTGTCTCTCTGCGTGCAGAAGTCTCCACGCTCTCCATCCCTAGGTGGAAAGAGGCTGCTGCTTTGGCACATCGCACCTCTTGATCCTGTGCTGTTTCTGGGGAACAATGTCACCCACTTGAGAATACTCATCTCCCTGAATGAGGGCTTCTTTACAAATCAAGGAATGGTAAATATAGACACATTGTTACAGATAAATCTGAAATCAGTAAGAAGAGAAACTTCAAATCTTATGAATCTTGGTCAGAGATTTGTCTTAAAATTGACACAAGCACTCAGAATATTTCATTAAAGCATGCAATGTTCTTTTTATCTATTAAATAGAGTGTTCTGAAGACCTACCAAGTCAAACACAGTCATAAAACCTTTTCATAATAAGTTCCATTACAACACATAAAAAGGGTATGTTTTGCCAAATCAAAATGCACAACACTGACCGGAAATTTGATTTTGAAGCCTATAAGACACTAGTGGTACAATGAGTCATTTCTTAAAACTTTAAAGCTTCAGTGACCTTTCAATATTATCTTTGAAAAACGGGAAATTAAAAGTCTGTTTTATATCAAAAGTTTAAATCCAGTCTTAAAAAAATAAATAAAATCAAAAAGTTGATATTTAAAGTATGCCTGTGCACCTGACCTGCTTATTCTATATTCTAGAAAGTACTGCATGCTCTTACTCAAGAAAAGTGGCTCCAAACATATTTTTTCTATTTCAAGTTTGCTTTGGAGGAATTTTTTTCCATTGATATGCCTAAAGCAGGCTCTAGTTTTTAAATTAAAACTGGCTACTTATGTGGGCCTTGTTTTTTTCATTTCAGGGAAGATTTGATTGTAATTCTATATTAATTGAACTCTTTTGACTGTGTCTCAGTTATTAGTGACAGTCTCCAAGTCCCACGGTAGAGTAAAAGCTTGATAGGAAAGAAAAAGAAAACAGATTTATTTATGTTTAGTTTCCTGAGAGTCAAGAATGTTGTGGTGAAAATATAAAACCAAGCTTTCAGAGCAGAAAAGAATAAGCTGTATTTGGTATAACTCAAACAGAAGGAAAGGAAGGGAGGAGGGGAGGAAGGGAGGAAGGGAGGGAGGGAGGGAGGGAGGAAAGAAAGAAAGAAGGAAAGAAAGGGAGAAAGGAAAAGAAAAGAAAAGGAAGGCAGACAGGCTGGGCACAATGGTACACACCTGTAATCCCAGCTACTTGGGAGGCTGAGGCAGGAGGATCACAAGTTCAAAGCCCACTTCAGCAACTTAAGGTAGCTGTAAGCAACTTAGCAAGACCCTGCCTCAAAATAAAAAATAAAAAGAGCTAGGGATGTGGCTCCCTGGTGAAGCACCCCAGCTTCAAATCCCTGGGGAAGGAAGGAAGGAAGGAAGGAAGGGAGGGAGGGGAAGAGAGAGAGAAAAGGAAAAAGAAATTCTTTGAAATAAAGCAGGGGAAGGAGTGCCGGGAGTAGCAGACTCCTGCTCTGGAACCACCTCTCCTCACAGAGTCCCTGGAACCAGAAATAATGTGGGCATGGCGCTCTCCTTCATTCCTTTTTACCTGAACAGCTCATACCAGGGCCAAAGAAGGACCAGAAACTCTGAACAAGAAAGCCCTGCAGGTTGCCGAAGCCTCAGCGAGCCACCTTACACAGAGAGTGTTGAAGGGCTCTCATGAACCAGGGCCCTCCACCACAGAGCCAGCCCTGCTCCTGGAGCACGTGCAGACGGGGGTCGGGCAGCAGAGCAGCACGGCGCAGGACACCCAGGAACCAGCCCAGGAACCAGCCCGGGTCCCTCTTGTCCAGCAGCCAACTAAGGTTGCAACAGGAAGGAAGACTCAGGGTCGGAAGGGGCTCCAGTCCACCCGAACTTCCCACAGAGGAGGAGGCGCTGTTCCAGGCTGGGGCCTCCCGGGAAACTGAGGTGGCACAAAGTCCCCCCACACACCCCAGTTCTCGCAATCCAATCAGAAGGATCTTAGACACGTTAGCAGTAGCAGGCACAAGTTCATTACAGATGGGGGTCCTCTCAGCGTAGAGAGGGATGGAGCACACCTCTTGCCCTCCAGTTTTACTGGGGTCGCAGGGAACTTTCCAGAGAGTCCTGCCAGGTGCCTCTGCTAACTTTCGACTTACAGCAGGAGGACATCAGATTTTCAAGTCCCCGTTGTCGTGACAACTCTGGGTCACTTTGGCCCATGCAGACCAGTTCTAACTGGGACCTGTTCTTACGGATTTTGTGGTTGGGGAGATTATCTTGATCTGCCTGAGTTCTGGGACCTGGTCTGTGAAGGGGTCCTAAGAGTCCCCCTCAGGTAACATGCATTCCTCTCACTGGCATTATGTCAGGGCTTCACTCCTGCAGGTGACAGGTAGTTTGCCGAGGAGTCCACGCAGGCAGGCAGGGCCCCTGCCACTCATGTCTGTCTGTCCTCTAGCAGAAAGAATGGAAAGAATAGGGCTGCCTTAAAAGAAAAAAGTGTGTGTGTCTGAATATCAGTTTCCAAGTAAGCCAACGTCTGATCATAAAGCTCTAAAAAAAATCCTTTCAGATCTTTTTTTTGTAATGATACTCAAGATTGAAGCCGGGGTGCTTAACCACTGAGCAACATCCCCAGCCCTTTTAATTTTTTATTTGGAGACAGGGCCTTGCTAGGTTGCTTACAGCCTCGCTCAGTTGCTGAGGCTGGCTTGGGACTCCCGACCCTCCTCCCTCAGCCTCACGAGTTGCTGAGATTACCGGCGTCCCCCAGCCCTTTCAGATCTCATGATCAGGTTTCAGCTGGGACAGGGAGTGTTCATGGCAGTATCGAACGCCTCCTTTTCTTCTCCTTTCAGCCAAAGACATCTATCTAGTGGCTAACAACCGAAAACGATGAAGCTTTTCTGACTGAAGTGTGGACACAGGAAGTGTCCTCCAAAGAAAGCTTAAGATGAGGCCCCTCCCAAGATCCAAATCTGTCTCCAAGACGGACACAGCCCTCCTGCTCAGGGTGGCAGGTCTGTGTGTGGCTGCAGGCTGGGTGCAACCCTCTCCTCAGCTGGCAGAGGCCGTGGAGCCCCACCAGACGCTGACTGCATGCGCAAGACAACCTCCCGGAGCCCGACAGGCAGAAGGTGAGCCACGTGCCCAACGCAAGCCCGAGACAACAGGAAACCACCATCTGCCTCTGCAGAGAAGGGGCACAACCTGTGCGTCCCTGGATGTAACCCAAGGGCCAGAGTCCAAGCAGGTGACTCCTGCATCTGAATGTGGGAAGGCCAGGCAGGTTCTGCAGGGAGCTGACCTGCCTGTGGTAGGGTGTGACCCGAAGGAAGCCTGGAGGCCTGGTCCCCAGCCTGTGGCACTATCAGGAGGTGGACTCTCTGGGAGGTGAGGCCTAGCGGAAGGAAGTTAGGTCCCTGAATGTGCCGTTAAGAAGGCATTGGGACTGGGGCACTGGTGCCCCCACTTCCTGTCCACCACGAGGGAACAGTTTTGCTTTCTCACGCTCCGCCACGGTTTCTGCCTCCCCACAGGCCCAAAGACAACGGAGCCAAGCCCCAAGGACCAAAACCTCTGAAGCCATGAGCCAAAATAAATCTTTCCCCCTTTTAAGTTGCTTGTGTTGGCCTCTCGTCACCGAGACAGAAAGGCGACTTACGCGGAAGGACTGAGCTTTCCGGGGTCGGTCAGCCTCCCTAGGGCTGGACCTCCAGGCTCCGGGGTAAGCAGAGTCACCTTTCTGTGGTCGCCAGAAACCACAGGGAATGAAGTGCCATCTCCTCACCCACGGCTAAGCGCAGCCTGCCACCATTCCTACTGAGGACCAGCTCCCAAGAGCAAAGCACACACAATTATTTAATAGCTTTTATATGGCATGGGACAGACTCCAAGGAAATAAGACCTAAAGACATGAGGGAACCTGGGTGTTTGTCACCAGGCTTGGTGAAGTGGGTAGTTGTCCTGGACCCATCACCTGAAAACCGTATTTTCTAGTCCCTGTTTTAGACACAGGAGAATGAATCTTAGAAAGGTCACTGATCTTATTAGCCAATGCCACATCCAAGACATGGCAGAGCTGATCCAAGTCTGGGCTGCTGGTCCCAGTGTCCCTGGCTGCGTCCTGCCTGTTCAGCCCGGCCACTTTCCAGTCACACTTGCCCAGCAGGTGGGGCTCAGCAGGGGCTCCAGGACAGGCAAAGCTTCCACATCCTCCTCCCTCTCTCCCCTGTGGTCCCAGCTCGCCTCCTGCTACTTCTCTACAACTGGGCTGAAAATCTGATGAGCCAAGCTTTCGGCTTTTGTGGGATAAACAGTGAACAATAAAGCCCAGTGGAGTGGCTCCTGTGGTCGGCTGCTCCACTTTGGTCAGATCAGTTATGTCTAGAAGTCAGGATTTCTCCAAGGATGTCTCCTCTGCAGGGAGGGGCCCTAAAACAAGCCCCTCCCATCTCAGAGAAGCCTCTCTGAGTCTGGCAGACTGTGGCCTACTTAAAACTGCAGTCTAGCTCATTCACAAACCTTTTAAGCCACAGAAGGTAACATTAAGAAACATCTGTAGTTAACAAAAAAAATCAATACCCATGTTCTTACATTAGACAGAACCTGTCGATTAGGGCCACCAATCTCCTTTTTTCCGTTACTAAAACAAAACGGTGGCTTAGGAGCTGAACTCCCCTGCAGTCGACGGCGCCAACCTGACTGGCCCCCAAATAAGTAAGGATGACGTAGCGCACACCACAGTTCTCTAGAAACCCCGAAACCCTGGCTAATGATTGGCACAGAGACAATCATTTAGATTGTCCCTTGGAAAATATTTAGAACAAGTGTCATAGCTGATTGTCGATGTCCTGGCTACCTCTTCATAAAAGGGATCCTTGTACACAGATGCCACCAGTTTCTGAATGAGGCTTAGAGGCCGCCTCTGCACCTCCTGGGAGTTCCAATTCCAGAGAGGTAAGTGGCCCACTCTCCTCTTGCGCTGGATGTGAAATCACAGCAAGTCAACATTGCTTAAAGACCACTAGTTTCAGAATTTCTCTCTGTTGTTTGCAACATTGTAGTAATATATTTTGTAGTTGAATGAAGAATATGATTTTTTTACTTGGCCTTTGAGTTCAGGATAATAGTCATGAACATGAGTTCCTCGTATCTTGAAGTCTTTGTAATTAAGCAACAGGACATTCATACTACGTATTTTCTAACACAGTGACAAAATTGTCTGTTAATGAGTCAGGTGTGTAGATGGCGAGCTCTCCTGACCTGTGAAGCGTACAGGTGAGTCATTCATGTGAATAAGAGGCGGCGTGCGACGCGGGCGCTGCTACACGCCCCGGCAGCACCTTCACCCCTCCTTAGAAGCAGCCTGTCACACGAGGAGAAGCCAAGCAGAAGGCCTACGGCTGAGGGACTGATGGGTGGGCGTCAGCCTGGAGAAGACGCGTGAACACACACACACACAGCAAGAGCAATGGGCTCCCTGCCGTGGGGCCCCACGTTCCCTCCATGTCACGTCTAGAAGCTTTGGGGGCCATGAGGGATTCAGTCCTTACAGAACTCTATCAAAGCAGCTGCGCAGCTAGAGAGAGGAAATGGACGTCTCACTGATTCCTGAGCCCCCGAGTCCTGAAAGGCTGTAGAATTTTACCACGAGGAGCCTCAGACCAGAAAGAAGCAAAAGCACTTTCTAAAAAAGCACACCAGCCATACCAGAACTGCGCTGAGCGCCGAGGAGCTGTGGACACACCGAGGGCCCCGGAGTGGAGCTCAGGAGGCCTGCGCCAGCATCTGAGCAGTATTAACACCAACTGTGGGAAAGAGCAAGGCCACCCGACTCCACTCCATGTCTGCGCAATGAAATGACCATCCTGCCTAGCACCCAGAGCCCAGGCATGGCCAGGTTCAAACTGAGGACCTTGGATGAAGACCAGGTTTCCTCACCAAGGCACGGGGAAGGGAGTCCACTACCTTGAGTGCAGCACAAGAGAGCCCCTGAGCACCCATCAGGGCGACAGTGATGTCTGCACTGCACACAGCACTGGCTCTGCAGAGGTGTCCAGGCTCCTCAAGATGGCCAGCGAGGACTTGTAATAAATACATGAATAGGTCATGTGCAGTCCATTCTGCGGCCCGACGGCAGGCAGGGTGAGCGGGCAGGGTCCTGACCAGCAGGCTCGGCAGCCTTTCTGTCACCAGAGCACTTATCTTCCTGGTAGGAAGGGAACATGGAGCTGGAGCAGCTGATTGGAGGCAGCCCCCCATTCCTGCACAGCCAGGCACAGGTCACTCAGAGCTCACAGCAGAAAGGACAGACTTGGCTGGTCAGCGGGGGGCGAGACAGCACGAACGGTCACACAGCCACAGGCCAAGGCTGACCTGAGGCAACGAGGCTGGCAAGATGAGTCGCCGCACCTGGAGGAGCCAAGGAACATGCTGCACCTGGAGGTCAGGGGCAGGTCCAGGAGGTCAGCGTGAAGTTGTGGAGCCCCAGCCAAGACAGGTGGGGCTGTACCACAGCAAGGCCCCATCTACTGGGACAGACTGCACATCATCACGAGAAGTACCAGCAATGTCACCCTAAACCTGCCCTTAATCAGGTGCTTTAAAGTTCATCTGAAATTAAACATCAACACTGTCCACCCTCCCCAGATTGTCTTGGAGCCAAGATGGACCTCTCGTAGGGAAGAGGGAAACTGCAGACCCAGATGGCCCCAGGATACCCCAGCAGCCCTCGCAGGTCATGAGCGCAGTGTGGAGAATTCCAGGGCTCACACAGCCGCAGTGGCACAGAGTAGGAGCCCATGTGGTCCACCCCTTGCCCTCCATGACCCAAGCAGGCATGGCTCAGCATCATCTGCAAACATCGGTTGACCCGTGGCCCGAGAGTGTCCTGCCTGGAGCCAGTCGCCGCAGCCCATTTCCAATCTGGAGAGCACCATCACTGCACCGGCTCATACGGGTACCGACAGCACCAAGACCCGGTTACTCAGGGCCTTACCCAGCAGGAAGTCTGAGACCCCAGCTCCCACACCTGCACAGGGCCCAGTCTCCCCAGGCACAGACAGACTCACACAGAGTAGAAGCTGACGCATGCCGGCAGCCCACCACTCCTGTGTTAGCCTGTGCCCAGCCTGGTAGTCAGCCAGAGCCCACTCTGCCCCACCAGCGAGCACACCATGTGGGCAGCTGGACCACAGCATTCGCCTACACCTGAGCCCAACAGCTGGCCAGGCGGTACCCCTGCTGTACCCAAGAGTCTACTGAATAACTGGCCAGTTCAACACAGCCCTGTGTCCACACCCCACCTGACCGCCAACGGCAGGTGCCCCTAGAGCACCCACTGCACAGCTGGCTGGGCTGCAACACCCACACACTCCTCAGCATGGCCTGGCAGCTGCCCAGGCTCTAAGGCTGCCTGAACCTTGAGCAAGCCTGCTGCACAGCTGGCTGGTCTGTGGGGTCTGTGCATTCCTGAGTCCAGCCCGACAGCTGGACAGACCATGACCCCATCCACCAGAGCGTCCACTACACAGCTGCCAAGCCCCAGTGCCTGTGGACGCCTGTGCCCAGCACAACAGCAAGCCAGGTGGCAGCTCAACTCCCCGCAAAACCATCCTGTGCCACTATAGTTACAAATGCCCACAGCCTGGGCCACAGATCCAGCTGCAGGCGTCACCGATGAGGGTCGCAGCTGGAGAGAATGGGGAGAAGCCACGCTGCCAGGTCAACCTGGAGTCAGGGACGACACACCCCACCCAGTCAGCCGGCTGGCACACGATCCCAGGAAGGAGGCTCTCTACAGAAACAGACGTCACAGAGCTGGAAAAGGTGAATGCTGCATGATATGCACACACATTAGTGTGGGGACACAAGGGACACGGGAAGTGAAGGGAACCTGGCACCCAAGAGGACACAGCGAGTCTCAGCAGCAGAACCAAAGGAAAGGAACACCATGGAATGCCAGGAAGCAGGAGCCCAGCCAGGTGCGGGAGAGCAGGCACACGGCTCAGTGGGCACAGGAAAGCAGGTCACCATCTGAGTGAGAGCTTCGACAGGGAGACAGCACGGAAGACAGCCTCGCAGAGATCTTGCAGCTGAAGATTCCAATGAATGGGAAAAAAAAATCTGAGCCACCACAACAAACAGGATCAAGCAACAGAGAGAATTTTTGAACCTTAAGGTAGGCCTTTGGAGAAAAAAGAGAACAGGGGGAGAAAAAAGAAGCAGATGAGTAGAGAAGGGTTATGAGACGTGAGACCTGTTCAGCAAGCGGTGACTTCATTGTTGGAGGGAGGAGACTCGGGGAAGGTGGAGAATCGGCTTTACCTGACATAACAGCTGGGAACCACCCAGGTCTTGGGAGAGACGTGGACAGTCAGATCCATGAAGTCAAAGAAGTCCAGTCAGACTCAAACCAAAGAGGGGCTCTCTGGGACACACCGTTACCAAGCCATCAGAAGACAGAGGGCACGTGGGAGCCTGCGGGCGCCCTGTCAAGGCAATGTGTGGGAGCGCCCTTCCACCAACGGCAGGCTCCCTGCAGAGATCTGGAAGCAAACCAACAAGAAACCCAGAACTGCCACCCAGGGCCACCAGGGCTGCCAGGCCGGGACACACACGCAGGTGGAGAACTGCACACACAGCTGCCCTTCAGAAATAAGGAAGAAACAAATCTTCCTTCTCTCAGGCAAGGAAAAGCAGAAGGAATGCGTCACCACCGGACTGGTTCATCACAAGTGTGCATGGCAGGCTGGGAGGGGCGCCTGCCGTCATGAACAGACGTGAAGTCGGAAACACCCTGGTTGACACCAGCCGGAAAAGCGGAAGCCAAACCTTATCAACATGGAAAACCATGAAGCCACCAAGAGGAAGAATGAGAAGAAGAAATAAACAAGGGTGTGCAAAGTGACCAAGACCGGCTAACAAGATGGCAGGAACGCTTTGTTACCTGTCAGTGATGACTGGATATAGCAGATCACACTTCCAATTCAAAGGCACAAATGGGCAAAAATGGATTAAAAAAAAAAGACCCAACTATATGCTGCCTACAACAAACTCACTTTGCTGGTAGAGACACACTGGACTGCCAGTGAAGGGGTGGGAAAATATCCCCTGTAACAGAAACCAGAAGCAAGCAGAGTGGCTCTGCACGTCAAAGACGCAGACACAGTTCACAACGTAGGAAGATGGAGGTCACACGTCCTGAGGCAAGGATCCGTCCAGCCAGCGGACCAACGGCCGTGAACATACATGTGCTCCACCGTGCACAACCCGGGTGATCAGACCTGAAGGGGCAGAGAGCGCATACAGAGTGGGTGCATAAAAGGCATCAGAGAATGCAACAGTCCCCGTGGTAAGGTTTCTCATCAAATTAAATACAGAAGAAACTCAACTCAAGCCACAAGGGACACACCCACAGCCAACCCGACACTGGCTGGGAGGAGGTGGAGATCTTTAAAATGGGCAACAAGAGAGGACAGACACTCTCCCCTCACACCAAGCCCAGCACTGGGAGTCCTGGCCAGAGCCAGCAGACAGACACGAAGGGCGTTCAGATGGGAAAGGAGGTGAGGAGCCCTGTATGCTGAGCATGTGTCTTGCAGAGAGCCTGAGGGCCCCATGGAAGCTGCTGGAGCCATTGACTACACTCAGTGAAGTCAAAGGGTCCAAGATCAACATGCGGACACCATCACACGTCCATAGGCCAGTCACAGACTAACTCAAACAAACCAAGACGTCAATCCCCTCTGTCACCGCTACAAAAGTAAAACACCAGGGAACAGACGTACCCAGGGGATGAAAGATCTCCACGATGGAGTCCATGACGCGCCAAGACCCTCCAGATCCACGGATCAGAAGAACATCGTTAAAATGCCCTAAGGGATCTGTGGATTCAGTGCGGTCTCCATCAGAACACCAGTGACCTCCACGGAACAGCCAAAGCATCCCGAGCAGAAAGGACAAAGCAGGGGAAGTGTCACTCCACCTGACCTCAAAATACATGACAGGGACAAAGTGATCAGAGCGGACCTGAGTGGCATAAGGCAGCCAGGGCGCAGGAGTGGGCCTCCAGGTCAGCCCACACCCCACCGCCGGCAGAGCCCAGCCACGGTGCCAAGGAGCACACTGCAGTCCTCAGTCAGCCAGGCTGGGAGCCACGCAGTCACATGCAAGGGTGGAGTGAGACCCTCACTTCCCACCCCCAGCAATCACCTCAACACCATTAAAGGTCAGGGTTAGCAGCTGGGATCCAGATTGGGAATGATAAAACAAGAGGAGATCACAGGAGAAACCCCCATGGTGTCCACCACAGCCAGAAGTTCTTGGATAAGACTCTAACAGTACAGGCAGTGCCACCAACACAGCAGGAGGGGGTCGTATCACACCGAGTGCTTCGCACAGCCAGGGAAACAAGGGAAGAGACAGCCTACGGAACGGGAGAGAGTTCGTGCAAAGTGCACCTGGGGGAAGGGTTGATGTCCAGAGCACAGGAGGAATTCCAACACCAAAAAAAAGCCAAACTGATTTTTAAAAAGGGCAATAGACCTAAATGGACACTCCTCAGAATACACACCAATGACCACAGGTCTACGAAAAGTGCTCAGCATCTGCACTCACCAGAGAAGCGCGACTCCAGCTGCAGTGAGATGTCCACTAGCGCAGTGAGAACGGTGCCACCAGAATGCCCAGACCCAAGTGCTGGCGAGGACGTGGAGAAAAGCCACTGTCCTGCAGTGTTGGTGGGCATGTCCACTGCAGTCGTGGGAAACAGATGGGGCTTCCTGGAATACACTGGAAGTGGACCTCCCCTGTGGTCCAGCGATGCCACTCCTGGGTGTACGGGAGTGGACGTGCCTGCGCATGTCTATCACAGCAGGCACAGAATTAGCCTGGATAGCCACCAGTGAATGGGCAGGCAGAGAAAAGACCGTACGCACTTGCAGCAGAAGAGTGCGCACCCATAGCGTCCTGTCTGGCCCACGGGCGAGCCCAAGGGCGGTAGGCAGTGGAGCAGGGCAGGTGGGCACCACACGCTCTCACGGTGTGTGTAAGCAGAGTCGAAGTCCCCCAGAGCCGGGACACAAGGCAAGTGGGGCTGTGGGGCGCAGGCGGCAGGTGGGCATGTGGGCGTCGTGGACAGAAGGAACCCTTGCTACTGCTCCACAGCACGGCAGGGGCCTTCGCTGGCCTCAGTGGATGCGAATCTCCACGGTCAGCAGGAGTTTGAATGTTCCCAAGGCAAAGCAATGACAGATGTTTGAGGTGATGGGTGCACAGATCACCCCATCTGATCATCACGTGTTGTAAGCCTGTGTCAAAATACCACACTTCGTCCCTAAACACGTATGGTTACTATGTGTCAAATAAAAAAATAAGAGAAAAAAGACATGGCACATAACGGAAAACACCCCTCCAGAAAGCTCTGTGACCCCACTCCCGTCAAGAGCGTGGGATCCTCTCCGCTCAGCGTGCCAGAGGCTGAATGGCAAGCTTCTCACTTTGCTCTTCAGCTAGTCTTGAAAGTAAACCGGTTTTTGAACTGAAAATGCTAAGTAAATATCTACACCAGATTGAACGTCCCTTATCTGGGTTTTGTCACCAGAAGGCTGGTGGCCCAAGGGGAGCGTGCGACAGGAGGCGACCTGGCAGACTTCCATCCTCCTGAGCCCCGATTTGCCGAAGCACACGGCATTCAACACCAAAAGAAAGACAGAGGTATTTTAAATCTCTGGTAATTTCTACAAAATGAGCCTGAGGAGAAGAAGCACTGTGTGTCGACTTGCACCCTAAGCAGATCTGCTCTGGGCCCAGGCTGCACATGGGTCCCTCCTCCATACCCTCTGCTCCCCTCCCGCCATCTCCTCAGCTCCACCTGTTACGTGTACTGAAAAGCGTTTTACTCCACAACCACAAAGCTTTTTAACTTGCACGTTCATGGGGGGAAATGCAGAGGTGTTTACTTCTCCCGCTTTATATATTTTTTCCATGGGAAATGAACATCGAGATTTGAAAAATAGCAACATGCAGCAGAACATTATTTTTCTTCTTTTCCCATGATGCCTAAGTGGCATCAAATTCAAACATGTTACAGACAATCCTTGCCAACGTAAATGTCCAATTTCTCAATAAAACGTGAATCAGGAAGAGGCAATGTCTTTGCAAATGTGAGTGTTTATTTTGCCCTCAGATAGTCTAACTAGATTTCCACTATGTTAGTGGGAGTGTAAAGCACAGATCTGGGCTGAGGAGCTGGGCCACGGAATTTAAAATGAGTGTCGAGTGCCTGGTGGGGTGAAGCATTTCTCATGCATGTGGTGATGGAGGCTGGAGAAATCTCCAAGGCAGATGTACTAATCTCATAATACGGCAAAATTCAATTAAAAGGAAGCTGTTAATTGACCCAGTGTTGAAGATTTGACTTATTTCGAAGAACGTACTTAATGAAGAAGTTTATTAATTCACTCGGAGGACTCATGTATGCCGACATCACTTTTTATAAAAGATGAAGTTCTCTGGTACCCCCTGTGATGATTGGTCGCAAGCCCAAGCTGCTCCAGGCACTGCTGGCACGTCCTCCAGAGGAACCTCACTGCTCTACGGGGACACCCAGCTGCCACCATAAAACCCTGACGCCAACTCTAGGAAGGACAGACACAAGCATCATTCATTCAACCTATGACTGTCCACACATACATGACTTCACAACATTCGTGACCCCAGTCTCTCTGAAGCAGGCCAAAAATACAATCCAGCAGGAAGAAAATAAGGTTATGCTAATGAAATGATATAATAAATAATAACAACAAAACAAGTACATTCACACAGTCAGGGCTATAATATTTTAAGAATCCTTTCATATCCATCCTGGACCTCTGATTCCAGACGTGCTGACTTGGCGAAGGGAGGCAGGGTCGGCATGGAGTGGGTGGAGGGGAACAGACGCAGCAAAGACTCGAGAGCTCGGGAGCTTGGTTCACTGACCAGTTCCAGAAGCTGTTGAAGAAAATGTCTAGACGTGTATGTTAAAACTCTTCGATACTCAGAGAAGCAGAATGGGGAAAGAGGTGGAAGGAAAGAATAAGGAGAAAAAAAATAAGAGGAAAAAGTCAAAACATGGAAGTAATTGCAATTAAAATAAACTTTAGGGACTGAGAGAGCCCACATGTCCATCAAAGGGACATGAGCCCAAATCCATGGATGAGCCAAATCCAGTAGGTACCTCCTCAGAAGGAAGGCCATCCTGCCACGGGCCAATTCAGGGTGCAATTTCAGGACATGGTGCTCAGTGGACACAGACTGCCAGATTCCTTCCCAGTGAGGAGAGGTGCAGCATAGAACTCAGAAGCAGAAAGTCCAGGGGCCAGCAGCCTGGGGAGCAGAAGGAGTGGGTGAAGAGGTGCATTCCACTCATGCCACCTTCAAGACCATCCTCCCGGGGTCCACTGTGTTGAGATGTCAGGCTGCCCCCACAGGAGACAGAAGGCCAGCACATGAGGTCTTCACCAGCACAAGGAGACTGAGGAGCCAGATGTCCATGTCTGCAGATGGGCAGGTCTGAAGCACGTGCTTAGTGACATGGATATCTTGCCTAGCGTGCCACTTATGTGGAGATCAACTCAGCCAACAGTGTGACACGTTGTCACGGGGCCAAAGACGTGAGCGGAACACACGAAGGGTCCAAACCCTCTGAGAGCAGACTGAGAAAGGTCTGAAAAGGGCTAATCTCACATCACATGTATAAATCTGTTTATGTCAGTGAAAGAAATATGATCGGGACCAGAGGGGTTGTTAAAGGGACTTTAGCTTTAAACAGCATACTTCAGTTCTTTTACCAGAAGATGTTTTTTTTTTCAAATTTCATGTACAATTAAAAAAAAATAAAATAAAAGGAAAAAGGGAAAAAGAAAGTAAAAAAATGAAAATACAACTCTGGTTCTATGAAAAATTGTTGAATGTCTTTGAACATTGGCTTGCTCTTTTATTAAACAGAGATACTGCTGTGTGTATGCATGTGTGCACGTGTGTAAGTGTGTAACAGAGAGCTCCATGCTCCTCACAGCGGGTGCTCAGAAACGCCAGGTCCCTTCTCTTTTCATGCACAGCAGCTGCCAGCATACTGGTGTTTGAAGCCTTTCTGTGCAATGCACCTAACGTGCTGTTCACAGTTAAGTCTGTCTGAGAAACGCCTGACCCAGAGCATCCAAGTATGATTCCTTGACCTGTGGACACCTTGACTTTCCTTTAAAACTCATCTGACATTTGAAAATACTAGTCAAAGGAACTAAAATATTATTCACTAATTACTTTAGGAAACTAAAGGAAAGAATCCAAGTTCTTTGGGAAAGAAAAACAGACGTTTTTGTCTCTTTGACAAATATTTCTAGGCACAGTAAAATTAAATATCCCATTGTGAAAAGAAAAAGTACCTCCAACTGGGATATGGCTTTCTGAATAATCCAGGGGATATTCCCAGTCTAAGCACCAAACCCTAACTCACCAGGAAGGCTGTCAGCATGGTACCTGCCAGAGTGAGCTTCGTGGAGGACAGAAGGACCGCGCACTGAACTCGTCCAATTAAACAGATTAAATTCTAGCTGAGAGTTCAGGCCAGGGCTGTGCATTACTGTTTTATTACAGAATAAACATAAATTTACCAGTGCAGTGAAGTTTGCAGCTGGTGAAAGTCCACAGTTTTCCCGATGGAAACATTTATTTATTTAACTCAGCTTATAAAGTTTAAAAGGCTTCTAATGCATCTGAGGCAAGAAATGAAGAAAGAAAACATCTGTAACTTGGAGATAAACATTGGGGACACAATTGATCCTCAGTCATTTGTGAATTATTTTAGTTTGAGTTAGATGGAAGAATTTGAGCTGCATATTATTTCCACAGAGTAATAAAAAGTATATTAAAAAAACAAAGTGCCAGTGTGCAAGAAGCAAGGGAGATAATATGTCTAGAAAAATGTGTGATACTGAGACTGTACTGATGCACTTTCAGATGCAACTATTCTTGATGTAAGAGTAAGGTTTTTGGCCTAAGCCGACCCATTTATTTGTTTGGAAAAAAACTTGTCTTAGTCTATTCTGACTACTGTGACAAAATGCCATAAACTGGGGGGCTCGTAAACAACAGAGGTTTCTCACAGTCCTGGAGACAGGAAGTCTAAAACCAGTACGCAGCAGCTTTGGTGTCTGGCAAGAGCCTGCTCTCTGGCTTGTCTGCAATGCCATCTAGCTGGGTCCTCACCTGGGGAGGCGGGGGCTCGCTCTCAGGGCTCTTTAGGAGGGCACAAATCTCATCCTAGTCTCTCTGCAATTCCCACCTCCTAATGCCACCGCTCTGAGGGTGAGGACTCCAACACATGAATCTGGAGAACACAAACATTCAGATCACAGCAAAGGAGATTATGATTCCCAAGATCATAAACATCATAACTAAGATATTAGTCTGAAGAAAATGAAAATAAGTCAATACTTGTAAAAATCTAATAATTTCAGATGGGAAGGAAGAGACAGAACAGGCCTCATTCATGAAGTGTTATTGCTTCTACTTGAATTTGACTTGTCCTCGATTCAAAAACAGCCGTTTTCCTCACGCAGCAGTGTGAGGTACCTCACAGTCATTGACACTTTGCCTTGTGACAACCTATGTATTATTGAAACAAGAAGTGACTGTCATTCTGCAATTGATGCATGACCTGAGAGGTTTTAAGGATAGCATCCTAAAAATAAAATTGTTGTGTTGACCTTACTGGGATTCTTAATGCATGTGTTCTTAGTGAGTCCTTTTGCAGCATGAAACTTCTTTCGATATTTTTCTCCTTTCAGGAATCTTAAAGGATAAATAGAGTAATCTCCTTCAAAAATCACTTCTACCTCTTGGGAATGACGGAAATTCTTTCTCATAGTTTTCCCAGTATTTTGCCCAGAAAAACTTGAGGTTAGCTAGAATAGACTGGCACTTTTCAAACACTAGTGCAATATTTGGGAGCTTTACTTGGAGGTCACTCTCGTGCATGTAGAAACACACATGCATTCACTCAAACACACTCGAGGGGAGCTGGGATTGTGGCTCAGCGGTAGAGCGCTTGCCTCGCATGCGTGAGGCCCTGGGTTCGATCCTCAGCACCACATACAAAGCAATAAAATAAAGACATTGTGTTCATCTACAACTAAAAAAAAAACTTAAAAAAAAAAACACACCCAAGGAATCAAAAATAGCACAAGATGATAGAGGTTCCCAGTTGCTGTTGTCAGATCTGCCTTACCTGCTCAAAGAAGGCTTGAAGAGAAAGTAAGGTGGGGGGGGGTGTGGTTTCTGTGTTTTGTCTTAATTTGGGGATTAGAAGGACAAGCAAGGACCTCTGCTAGGGAAAAACGCAATGTCTCCTGACCAGAGGCCACCTGGACCCAAATCAAAGCAGATCCCCTCTCCAGCAGAGCCTCCTTCCCTGAGCAACCAGTCACTCCCCCTCCCAAACACCCTGGGTTCACACCTCCACCTGTGCTCTGCTGTCCTGTCCAGTGGAAATGTCCTCCTTCCTCCACTCTGCCCATGGATTTTGCTTGTCCTTCTAATCCCCAAATTAAGACAAAACACAGAATCCCCGCCCACACACACCCTACTTCCTCTTTAAGCCTTCTTTGATCATCCTACAACAGTGACCTTGGCCAGGTCTGAATGTCCTCTGCTTCCTCCGTTCTATTTATCATCTCTCTGGACTTGGTGATAGGTACTGTCCCTCTAATTTGTGGCAAGTAACCAAGGAAGAGGCCCGGAAACATGAGGCTGCCTTGTTCAAATAGCTCATTATCTCTGCTACAGGGATCCCTCTGCAGCTCCGTTCCTCAGTCGCAGAGTAAGAGAGTACATCTCTGAGGGTCCTTCAGATTCGCAAAATTAGCAACATGTTGCTGGAGTCCGTAAGTTCTTATTTCCTAATTTTGTACTTTTGCTCTTCGTATTAGTTATCAGAGCTGCTCTAACAGCACTAGGAACGGAGGCCCGGGGAAGGGCCACAGAAGTCTCAGGGCTCTGGAGCCTGGGTTTCCACATGGCCTCTTAGAAAGAGACAGTCCTGTCGGGTTAGAGCCCCTGCCCCCCAGGCTGACTTTATCATAAATAATGACATCTGACAACCTGGTTTTCAACCAAGGTTGTGTTCAGGGCACCAGAGGTGAGACATTCAGCACAGGAATTTTGGAAAGATACAATTCAACCCATAGCATCCACCTCTCCAAAGGAAAGACTAAACTCAGGTGTCCAACATTAAACTGATGCCAGTGGGCCAGACCTCACCCAGCAGGGTCCAGTCCTCATGCTGCAGGAGGAACCTGGAGCTAGATGGGACTCCTGACGGTCTTCCACTCCGTGGGCTTTGAAGCTGGCAGTGACATTGGATGATCATGCAATCTGAATTTCAGTTGGCTCTTCATTCATGTCTGGTTGCTGTGGGCGGTTCCAGTCCCTTTGTGCCTAAGCACTCCAGCTTGTCTGGAAAGAAAGGAGTCAGAATCCAAGGCAGCTCTGATGAGTGGTCTCAGGAGGAGTGCCTTCTGCACACCCAGACACATGCACACACACACGGCTGGACGGGTGCCCCGGCTAGGCACGGCCAAGTGCCCTTGGGACATGTGTCCTCCTCATCCTCATGGGGTCTTGTAAGAGATAGGGCTTGTCAGAATCCTGTTTCCATACGTGCAAATGGAAGCTCAGAACCACACAGCTGGATGTGGGCAAGAGCCTACCTTCACATCTGCACCCCAACCACAGCTAATAGATAACACAACTGCATGTCTCATTGATAGATTTCAATCGGCTCTCACCCTTGCCTTCCATCACTAAGTATGACTGACAGCTGGCCATCATCACCCACCCAAAAGAATGTAGAGAACAATATAATAAGAAACATTTGAAAGCACAGAGAAGACCATGTCAGACCCGCCAACAATTAGGGCTATTCACATCACAAAGATACGCCAACTCTTTCAAGCCATGATAATTTGACCAGTAATCTGGGTTCAGATATTAAGCCCGTGTCTAATAATACTTAACTAAAAAGATCCCTTTGAAAACTGGTCTTGTATGAAGAGCAAGTGTCAAGTTATATCACATTTCTTTCTCCAGTCTTCTCGCTCCCCCTTTAATCTCTTGGAATTTGTAAAATGCAATATCTTTGTGGAGCTAATCTGGTGATGAAGATTTGAGGATGGATTTAAACCAAATATGAAGCAAATATCTTGCGTAATAAATGTAACTGATAGATTTTTAATAAATGTGTTGCTAGAAGACTGTGATTTCTGCATCTCTATTCTGAAGGCCCCCATGCCAACCCTAAGTGGTGATCTCATAAATCTGCATTAAGGATTAAGCCTGAAGACACCGAGCCAGCATCCCGGGGGGCCTGTGCTGCCACAGCCCTGGGCCTTGAGAGGACCAGCCACCGATCGCGGTCAAGCCCAGGAAGTGGTATGAGACTTACTGTGGCCAGGACAGATCACAAGTGCTTTCTTGGGGTAAAACATTTGCAAATCTGCATTCTGATCAGAATCAGATTCTGAAAATAAATTCCCCAGGACTTCTGAGGGGCCCGAGAAACTACAGGAAACTGCAAGAGAGGCTGATGCGTTCCAGGGAGCACATCCAGACCCCCAGGGCTCTCTGTCCAGATCACTGCCCTGCACACACGTGCCTGGCTCTACAACCCCTTGCTGCCTTCACAGGGAAAGCTGCCAGCTGCCTCTCTCCCAAGCTCCACCTGAAGGGCTCTGACCTCTCTCCTAGCGGGTGGCCAAGGTGCCAGTTTGTGTCCAGGTTGGTTTTATGAAGAGTTCACCTTGGATTCACACTCTTGCATGCTCAAATATACAACTCTGCATTTCAGTTTTACTGGCTTCACAAGTACGTGTTGATTTTTTGAGTCATTCATTATTTGAATGGCTTAATGTGTAATATTATATAGACTTGCTTGGACAGTTTAATTTCTGATAAAGGTTTTATTATAATATAGAATTATGTGAATTGCAGGGCTCGTGAGAGTCATCAGCAATGATTCACAATCACTATCAACATCCTGCAAGTTCACGGTCAATGGGACACTCGCTTGAGAAAAATTTGAGGCTGATTTCTTTGCTGTTTAATACCTTGCGGTAGGTATAACGCATGAGGACTTCCAATGCACTTCTGCTCTGCGCTGGTAAGGAGATGTCTGACAGTGCTGCTGGCTCCGTGATTGTGTGCAAAGCTGCTGGTAATGTCCCCTTTGCTTGTCCTTTGTCTCACTCTACTTCTCTGCAGACTTGTTTTGTTACCGCATGTGTTAGACAAAACAAAACTCTCACCCACCCCTTTTAGGAATAACACAAAAGTCAACTGTTCCTGTTCAGCTGGGAGAGCGCTCAGCCTGGGATGAGGTGGCGCACTCAGGGGTAATAACTTCATGGTGTGTGTGCATTGATCCATTGCAATATAGAATGCATCGCTCCACAATGTAAAAGCAGCGATTAGGGTCTTTTCACCATGCCTGACTTTACAGGGAGCAATTATTTCCGAGATTAGGGAACTTACACTAGATTTATGCAGGGTTTTATTACTTTAAAAGTTAATTCTCCCTCATTTTCCTTCCAAGCAATTGGAAGTAATTCCAATAAATATGCATTGAACGGATCTACATATCAACACCCCGAATGTTCCCCAGGCTCCCCACACCTGCACCCATGCAGGTTCATGTCCTCGGACCATGCAGGCTTCCCAGACTGCTCCTCGGGGCTTCCACAGTTGACCATTGTCCACAGCCTTCCAGAACCTGAGAAAACGCAGCTTCCATGGGAACGATTTTAAGAGTGCTAGGGAAACTGATCACAATGGTGAACACATCTGTTTTGTCAATCCTTGTACTTTATAAATGACAAGTACTCCTTCAACTCATCCTTCCATGAAGCTACTGCCCAGCAACCCACCTGCCAACAACCCACCTGCCCAGCAGCCTACCTGCTCAACAACCCACCTGCTCAGCAACCCACCTGCCCAGCAACCCACCTGCCAACAACCCACCTGCCCAACAACCAACCTGCCCAACAACACACTTGCCCAGCAACCAACCTGTCCAAGAACACACTCTCAGCCCATCTTTTAATGAAGCTACTGCCCAGCAATCCACCTGCCCATCAATCCATCTGCCCAACAACTCACCTGCCCAGCAATCCTCCTGCCCATTTCCTGTCTTTGCTCCTGAAATATCTCTGCTTGTGGTATGATGTCTTCATTCTTTCCTTCTTGTCTTTGCTCCTCTGAACTCTACCATCAGAAGTGTTCTCTCCACTTTTCTTCTGGGTGCAGGGCTGGACTCCCAATTGCCAGCCCACACTTTCTTCCTGGTGCTGTACAAACAGAGGTGGCACTGAGCCTGCATGTTCCTACTCTAATCCTAACACAGAGAACCAATTTCTCTGCACAAATAATTACAAGTGTGTTCATATCTATATAGATCTTTCACAATCTTCCATAGGTAAAAAGAATAAAATAATAAAACATCTCTGAAGAATAGTTCAATCCACTTGTAATTTTGTTCTTCAGTGTTTGACCCTGCTGTCTACAAAGAAAGAGATGGATTTATTTATGCAATATGATCTTTGTGAATTATGTGTACTCGCATTAGTGGAATTATTAAATTTGTTAAAAGTAACAAAACCAAGAATTTTTGTGCCTCTTCTGGTAGGAAGTCCACGACTGCGTTCCCTTACCTGAATTACTGCAGCACGCACACCATCTCTCAAATGCCTCCACACATTTCAAACCCAACATTACCTTTTGCCAGAACATAATAGCACAGGGCATTTCACTTGAAATATTCTTCCCCTCGTCACTAACAATGGTTGCTCTTGTGTCTGAAGGTTTACTGTGGCTTTTTAAGCCTTTGGACTTCAAACTCCATTTCAGTCTTTACATGTGGTGCAAACAACTTTATCATCCTTGCAAAGCTTAAGCAAAAGGAAGTGTTCCTCCCACAGTAACACGAGGAATTCATTTGCGTGAAGAGCTCCTTTCACGTGGAGTCTTCTTCTGCCCTTTGCTCATGTGGGGACGGTCCTGTGTTGGTGTCGCCCAGATTATGGGACAGTGTGCCCGTCCACTACGGCCCACCAGCTAATGCCCGTCACAGCAGGCCTGGCTCTGCCCACCCCTGCTGCTCTCTTTCCGCTTTCGAGTGTTCTGTCTGCATCGAGCACACTGCTTTCCCCACCCGGACCCCAAATTCCTAAGTCAAGATATTTTTGCTCAGTCTTCATCTGAATTCACAAGATACCTGTTCTGACTCTTTTGGGATGGGAGGCCCAGGGCCAAGAGGCATGCTCAGTGTTCGCAAGGCAGCAGCATGCCCAGGAGCTCCTCCGAGGGACTCCTGACGGGTTCTTTGACGGCCAGGCAACTGTGTACTGTTGCTACGTGCACACGTGGGGACAAGCATGTCACCTTCTCTGCCTTTGTTTGTAAATGGTTGGCATACACATCTTGGATCCCCCTCCCTCCTTGCTTTGTCTTAATCGTGTTTATGAATGATGTTCCTTTATTTAAAAATCATAAATGCACAGCTTAATGGTATTTAGTGCTAAATGCCTCCTAATTACCCATTAGAGAAACAGCTTATGCTAGGCACTCTAGAAACACAGTCCAATAAATTAAAAACAGTAACATGTTCAGAAGAAGTATCAAGTTGGCTAAAATTATAGACATCAACTAATACAACACCCAAGAGAGAAACAGAATAAGGAAAAATAACAAGAAGTATTAATCAGATGCTGATGTATTATAAAAATGGGTTCTAGCTCGGCCTTCATGCCAAACCTTCCCCCACTATTCATGGCTGGACTGGGATTTCTGCCTGATCATTTACTGCGGTTCCCTCCTCTGCTGAGAACTCCTGGAAGCTCCACAGAGGTACCCCAGATCAGGTGACTGAGGGACGAGCAAGTAACAGCAGCAGGAGCAGCCGCTGCTTGCAGATCACCGACTACCAGCGCCCTGGCCAATCCTCTAGGGGCTTTCTCTTTCATCCGTACAAACACAGGAAGGTTTAGGTAGCTTGGGAGAATGACCCTGATACAGAACACTGAGCAGACGAGTCCCTCGATTCTGCAGACGCTCACAGAGGCAGGCAAGCGCACCTGCAGAGCATGTGATTTCTGCTACATTACGTAATTTGGCTAAGTATAAAGCAGGTATTTTGTCTCAATTACAGTGTTGTTTGTATAAAGCCAAAATATTCGTCATAAATTTCATGATAATTACTGGAGTTGTGCAGAGTAGATGAAATAATGACTATAAAACGTAGCCTAGCATACACTAAGTGCTCGATAAAGAGTTGTTATTAATTCCTAGGCTGTTATTATTCCACGAGAAATTTTAAGTAGGCAAATTAATGGCAGATTATCGGTGGTTAAGATTAATATTTCAATTCAATATATATGACCTGATAGCACTCTATTTTCTTAAAGAGTAACTCATGTTGTCTGCTGGAAGAGATCCTGGAGGCCGTGGTCATGGCAGCCCAGCTGTGGTTGGCCCATCACTAGCTCCCCAGGAGGAATTGCTGAGCGACACTGGCAGGACTCCAGGGAGACGCAGAGCGGGCGTGCAGTGTGCAGCCGCCCCTCAGAAAGCGGGCTTGGCTCCAGCGTGGGTGGAAGCGAGGCGCACACCCCCAGCTGCACACGGGGTGGAGGAGGCAGGACCCCGTGCCAGGCTTTCAGCAACGCTCCCTGAAGCTCATTCAGTGACCAGTCTGGGACCTCCAGTGCCCCGCTGGTGGCATCCACAGCCAACGGACCAGATTTGCGTAATGACAATAAGGGGCCTGGAGCCTGTGTCCTCAGCTTCAGAACGAAGCTGCTTCTTTCAGGCTAGGAGAGCGAGGGTGAGGCCCCGGCTTTCGGTCAGGAAACTGGGTGTTAGCTCCTCCTCCTCCCAACCCAGGTGCCGGGCTATTAGCCGAGGAAGAGTGAGTCCAAACGGTGCGAAGAGTTTCCAGAACGCGGTCCAGTCTCAACCAGCTGTTCGGCTTTATTTGTTTGTAGAAAACGTGAAAAATACCCGGAGAAAGATAAGACTGAAATTGCAGAAAGCTGAGGTCTTCAGGACAAGGGTCCAGCTACAGGCATTAGGTTATTGAGACAGCGGTCACATCATGCCCAATACTGTGTCACAATGCTGAATCTTTTACCATTATTAATGTTCCTGATAGAACAAGGAGTGTCCTCTGACTGGCGGCCCAAGGCCCATGCTCCGTGGCTGAGGCATTCCGCAGCAGGGAGGTGAGAGCATCGGGACCAGACTTCCCCGCACTGGGGCTCCTTTCATTTTAGTGATTGGGACAGTGCTGAGGAGAAAATCTGAAGAGCTCCCGATGCACAGTCCTGAACAGAGGTGAAGACCCCCGGGTGTGCATTTCTCCAGTAACTCGGCAGCAGGACTGGGACTCGTGCAATTGTGGGTTCGTTTTGACACAATCCAAGAGCGCTCTGTGGACAACATTCAGCAAATATGCAAACATCATTTCCTAATCCTGAGTTGTATTTTCACTTGTTGATTAAAATGGCAAAGCAAGGAAAGCAGGTCAAGAACATTGGAAACCGGGAAGGAGCCTGTGGAATCTTCAAGGTTCAAAAGCACAAAATCAGAGCCAAGAGCTTTTCAGGACCAGCCCTCACTGCCAGGTCCTAAAGGGCACCGGGCTTCTGAGGTACAGGGGAGAGCGTGGGAAACTGTGGGGCCAGTTTGGGGCTGTGTTTCAGCCTGTGAGTCTGGAAGATGACACCCCGCCTTATAAAAATTGCTCTTGACAGGCCTGGTACCACCGGAGCCCTTGCTTAGTGAGGAGGCTTCCCTGGAGACACTGGGAGGGATGAGGACCATCCAGTCTTGGAATCCCTGCAGGGCACTGGCAGGGTCAGGCCTGTGCACCAGGCTCTGCTCCTAGAATAGCCGCTTCTCGGCTCCCTGTGCTCCTCCAGTCTGGCCCTGTGCTCCTCCAGTCTGGCACTGATAGGCGCGGGCAGGGGGTCACAAGGCCTGGAACCAATCACACAGATGCAAACTCAACACAGACCACATGCTCCCTACTGACCTGACCTTAGAGTCTTCAAAAGAAATTGAATACATAATCTACTTTCTTAAACAATTACCTGGGCCTTTTGTCAGTACTTAAGACGGCCCTTGCCCTTAGGGAACATGCCACTCCCCCGCCCCCCAGCTCTTTGCCTAGTTTTTGATGATTTAAAGGACATATTTTTCCTCTAATAAATTTTGATTTGCTACGAGCAAATGAGTTACAAAGATAAAAGTTGCTAACATTTGCTTCTAGAAGTTTCTTCAACGCCATTTGACTTCATCAGTGTTTCAGTATAGCCTATTTGCTCAAGCCTCAGAGGCTATGAGGACGATGGCTCCTGACTAAGTTAATTTAGGTTGGGCTGGGTTTGGAAAACCCTGTCCTTGGTCAGCAGGGAGGCTTGCTAAGTGGCGTTCTGCTGCGTGAGGGGGAGACCTGATTACCACAGTGCTGTCTCCTCCACTCACACTGTGGGTGGCAGTTCATGGACACTGCGGTGGCCACTGGCCCTGACCAGCCCACCGTCAGTTGACCTCAAAAGTAAGTAACCGTGTAGACTAGGTGAGCCTGCTCTGCCTCCCGGACTCCCTGCCACACACCCGCTCTTCCTCATCCAGCTCTCTCCCCAGGCACATCTGGCCAGAGGCGTTATAAAGGAGTCCTGATTTCTTTCACATGGACACTTAGGGTAATTAATTATCATCCTCATTACTTCTTTAGATAATGCCCCAGATTACAAAGGTATTGAGCACAGGGTTGTCGTTAAGACACTTGCAGACCTAAGCTGATTGGCCACTGTGATTCTCCAAGGAAGGCCATTGTGTTCGCTTCACAAAGGGCCAGCAGAGGTTAAGTGAAGAGGTTAGGCCTGCTGAATAGAGAGGCCCTTCCTGGAGGGCCTGCCTCCAAGCTCGGTTAGAAGAGCAGGGTCACAAGAGCAGCTCCTTGAAAAGCCTGATAAAGGGCCATTTTATTAAGGGCAGGTCTTCTCCTTAAAAATGACTCCATAAAAATATAGGTGAACTGTTTAACTTTTGAGTGTTTTTCTGAAAGCATGTTCATTGTACAACACTTGAAATACATAAATATATGAAAAATAGAATAGCCTGACACCATTCAGAGATAATCACTCAAATTTCATGTAGATCTACATATTTTTTTATTTCGCAAAGTTGAGAATCCCCTTGAGATTTGCAAACAGTTCCTTTCACACACACACACACACACACACACTCTCACCTGGGTCTGTCTGTGTGTGTGCTTGCATTTCCACGTCAACTGATTTTTTCCTGGGTGGTAACCGAGGCCAGGCGTAAAGAATGGGCTGAACAGAGCCCAAGCACAGCTGAGAACAGAGCAAACATCTGGGCAGTGGACACTTTGAATGCTCAGCAAAGGATTTTGACTTTGATAAGTGAAGCCTCCACTCCCAAGCTTGACCTTCTCTACCCCTGAGGGCGGGAGTCCATCCACAGGAGGATGTGGAAGAGAAGGGCCGTGCTTTAGCTTTTTGTTACTGTGCCCAAAATACTTGACAAGAAGGACTTAGAGAAGGGAAACTTTATTTAGCTCACAGCTTCAGAGGTCTCAGTCCACAGACCGCCGACTCCATTAGCTCTGGGCCACGGCAGAGCAGCATGGCAGAGGGTGCGGTGGAGGAAGGTAGCTCAGGACGGGGCCGCTAGGAAGCAGAGAGCTCCACTCAACAGGGACAATACAGAAACCCAGGGGCACAGCCCCAGTGACCCACCTCCTCCTGCATACCCACCTGCCTTCAGTTGCCACCCAGGTGATCCCTCCAGGGGATTCATGCACGGATTGGGTCAAGGCTCTTGGAACCCAGTCTTCCCACCCCTGGGCATTCCTGCGTTGGCTTGCACGTGAGCATGAGGGGGACCCCTCGTATCAACCTATAACTGTGCGTTTTACAGTATATGAATCATACTTAGAATAAAATCACAAACATCCCAGAATCCGGGGAAGAACACATGGTGGGGGACACCCTTCTAGAACCATCTGTTGCCTCCGTTCTTTGGCTCATTTTGGAGGCTGTTTTCCTTGACAACGTTTTAGTGATCCTGTTTACTACAGAGAGAAGAGCTAGGCAACTGAAGCCGCTCTCCGGCACAATCGCCAGAAATTTGTTTTTGTAATGTCAAAAAAGCAAAATTCCAGCACCCTTAATTTAATAATCTAATTGGCTTTAATTACCAACTCAAGGGTTGGGCAGCACCCTCTCTCCCCAGAGCTGGCTGAGCAGGTGGCCTTGTGATGAAGCTTGAACAGGGAAAGGGGCCAGCACAGGACACAGGGGTGGACAAACTCACATTAGGTGCTCCAGGTCCAGCTCCTATCCATCAGTAGCTGGAACCCCCAGGGTTTGCAAAACAGGCCCATTTTCCAGTTCAGTTGACACCGGACACTTGGCACAGGGAAGTCCACTCTGGCTTCATCTGGGCTGTGGATCCTAAAGCGAATCTTAGTCCAAAGCACAGCCTCCTGCAAATCTCATTCAATAATTACTCACAGTTTGGAAAAGTACTTTTAACTTTAAATGTTATTAGTAGTATGGCATCTAGATATTTTGAATTTTTGTTGTGAAATTTTGAAAAGGCCCCTCCCATTTTGTTTTATTTTTCCATCTACCTACTGTAGGACTTCAGGGCCTTTCCAGTTGGGTGTGTGCACCCGTGTGGATTTGCCATTAGCTGTTTCATTGTGGGTGTCCTCGGTCCTCGTGGTATTTGTCTGAGTCCCATGTCACTTTGTCTCTGGAAGTACCCTCAAATCAACAGGAAATACAAATCCTATTTTAATCTAGAGATGGCCCACTTCTCTTTCCTAATTTGATCACCAAGTATTCTAAGTGTGTGTTTGTTCTTACATTCAGATCTCGCCTCTTCCTCTTAATTATTCCTGCTTTTGAAATGATCTCACATGTTTTGCTTCTTAATATGGGAAAAAATGAGTGGCCTCATTACTTGTCTTAGCACTTTGCTTCATGTTTTGTTGATTCATGTCTGAATCTGCCCTCACTTCTTTAATAAATAAGTTAAAAGATGACAAAGAAGAGACCCTTCATGGACATCCCGATGGGGACTCGGTAACTTTTCACCTCCTTCACTGAGACCATTCATGGCTAATCAGGTACCGTGAAGCCCCACTTCTCAGTATGGTCAGAGCGGCCGATTTCAGCGTGAGTTGTGGAGTGGACAGACAAACCACAGCAGAGCACCCAACTCCAGACTCCAGGAGTGAGTCCTGACTGACCTGCCAGCGATGTCTCCCCTCTCCGATGCCCCAGGGCAGGTTAACAGTCTTCGGCCAGCTGAGTGTGAGACATTTGCCAGGCCCTGGAGATGATGCCAAGAATGGTTTCATCAGCACAAAAGTCGAGGCATTCTGGAAATTCTGGCATCTCTATCGTCTTTTGGGAGCCAGGGAAGAGCACCCAGGAGGAGCAGAGAGGGGAGAACGCTTTCTTCCAGACTGGGAGAGCAAGGGTGTCCCAGCATGTGGGGAAACTGCACTTTTCTGTTGCAGAACTTGCGGAAGGAGTGGCTGCAAGTGCACTCAGAGAGGTCAGCCTGAGCCACCAGAATTGGCAAAGATGTCTACGCCCGAGGGTGGCACAGCAGAGCCAGGATGGCTAGTCCTGTTAGAGCCGTCTAAGCTGCAACCCTGCACATGTGCCTCATCAGTAATCTGTGTGGGAAAATGACAGGGTGACCCAACGACTCTTGCTGATATGTTGGAGTTTACCTAAAACTTTCAGGATCTTGGTTTTGCACAAGTGACCCTGGTTAAGACCAAAGTTGAATTATCTTCCTGCTTGACCCTAAAGAAAATAAATGGATACAACTTCTAAATTTTGCTTACTTGAACTTGTGAACTAAGAATCAGTCTTCAGCCATCTTTCACATTGCAGTACAATCCATGATGACTAGTGCAGAGTGGTGTAAGCACAGACGTGCCCAACAAGCGTATGGTTCCTGGGTAGGTGAGTGGGTGAATGGAAGGACGCATGGATGGATGGGTGGGTGGACGGAAGGACACATGGATGGATGGGTGGGCGGATTGGTGGATGGGTAGGTAGATGGATGGATGGATGGATGGATGGGTGGATAGATGGATGGATGGATGGGTGTGTGGTTGTGTGGGTGGATGTAGGTGGGAAGACGGATGGATGGGTGGATGGGTGGATGGATGAATGGATGGATGGGTGGGTGGGTGTGTGGGTGAATGTAGGTGGGTAGAAGGATTGATAGAAGGAAGAAAGGATGGGTGGATAGATGGATGGATGGATGGATAGATGGATGGATGGATGGATAGATGGATGGACAGAAAGACAGCATTTCAAAACTAGATTTGGAAACTTGCACTCTAACAGAAGCTGAGTCAACCCTCATTGAATGACATTGAGGATGACGAGCAATGGCCAGAGGTGATCCGAATTCTCAGGAAGTCCATGAGAATCAAGCCTGAATGGCTATTCTTCCAGCTGTGCTAAGCATTATTAAAGTATGTAACCTTGGCATTACCTTACGGCTGGGTCACTGAGGCCAAGCAAGGCTGAGAAGGAAAGAAAACAAGAGAACTCTGAAGCACAGAGAGCTCCGTGACTCCAGTCAGAGCTGTCTGCTCTGTCGTCCAAGCACAACAAGCACAGGTGCAGGCACAGGGTACAAGTCAGGGAGAGCCTGTGGTCTGGAAGGCACGGAATCTCCTCACTGTGCAGAATGGTTAGACGAGATGGAGCAGCTCCAGTGCATTCTAGAGGCTTCGACTTGTGTTCCCCAGTGTGGAGGTTGTCCTTTTGGAAAACCCATAAGTTACGCTCTGGCGCAGGGACTTTTTCAGCCTGCGGGTGAACTCCCTGTATTTGGCAGTGCGGCTGTACAATAAATTCATTAAGAAATCCTGACGAGGCTTAAGTCTCAGCGTTTTTACAATGCTGTTCAACAGGACGTGAACTTTCAATTGAGTTGGGGTTTTCTACAAGCAGAGGAGGGTACGTATTGCAGAACTGAAGCTTCCCTGTTGATTGCGCAAACTGACCCCATTCAATGAGAGGCATTAGGTATTTGGAATACCCCACCTTTGTTGAATTGTATTTAAAGGATGATAAATAGCTACATCGGATAGTTGCAATTCTTAAGAGACTATTCAATTTGACCACCAGGGAGGAAATGTTTTTGCTGACAAAAAGATGGAGACATCCTGAGTGTTTTTATAACCAACAGTATGTGGTATAAATATGCAAAGAATGTACTTTATATAAAACATTACCTCATACCTTTACTGCTCTCTTCTTCATATGATGAAAGTGTCATACAAAATTGACCCTGAGATAGACCCCCAAATGATGGATGAGGTGCAGAGTCACTGCATGCTGACAGAGGAGTTACTCCGAAAACACGGAACTGCACAACCACCTTGAAGAGGTGGCTGGCTAAGGATGGAAGTGGAAGGTCGTGTGCATGAAACGGCTCTCCAGCACGCTGGACCCACAGGTACCTGAAGAACGTGTGGCTCCAGTGGGATGGAGCCATGGCCTGGATCTGGAGGGCCCCCAAAGGCTGCGGGTGAAAGGCTTTGTCCCTGGTTGGCCCTGCTGGGAGGTGGTGGCCTTTCTAAGAGGTGGAGCCTTGCAGGAGGTTTGAGGTCACCGGGATCGTGCCCTGGAAGGGGACTTTGGACTCTCATCTCTTGCTGTCACTCTCAAGGTAGCCTCAAGGTGACCTTTCTCTGCCATTCACACCCGCCATGATGTGCTGCCTCCCCACAGGCCCACAGCCATGAGCCTACTGCCCAAGGACTGAAACCCCCCAAACATTGATGGAAAGCCATTTCCTCCTTACAAGTTGATTATCTCAGGTATTTTGTCAGTTATGGGACTCTGGCTGACAGATGGTGTTTCTCAACCTAATAGATACAAGTGTGTTCGGCTACTTGCCTCTAAACCATCTGTGTGCAGTTCTAATCCATTACATAGTTCAGAAGCAGAGGTGACAGAACAACAGTACAGTCTTTGCAAGAGCAAATCCAGGTGTGATGGGTTGTTCAGGGGAGATGCCAGTCAATACGCTTCAAGTGTGGACTTCAAATTGTCAGGCAGTGGTGGAGGGAGGAAGGAGAATGGAAAGAGAAATAGATGCATTTTTCTGCTCTAGCTTATCTTACAAAGTTGATCAAGGGGCCAAGGGAGACATAAGGTCATGCTGCCTCCACTTTCCTTGATGTCACTTGTTTTCCATCTTTCCATGGTGACAGGGATGGTTTCAACTCATCCAGAATTCTGTGGAAATCTTGGAAGGGTGAGGTCATCTTGGCAGAATTGCAGCTGTCCTGCTTCAGAGAGGCTCCTGCTGTTTGCCATTGACCTTGAGTGTGTAGCCTCTTGTGAGTTTCCAGCCCATCATTCATTTTACTCTCCTTTTCTAGAATCATCCTTTTCAAAAGCACCTACAGACCATCACATCACCCCATCACATCACTCCAAGTTATCCCTGATGGAGTCAATTCACATTGGGAATGATTCAACACGGGAGCATACCCTCCTACAGCCCTAAGTGTCCCAGCAAGCACACGAGCCTTCCGTCATCTCAAGAGCTTTTTTTATGTGCCTGGGTTTGTCTCAAGTCTTAGGAAGAAGTAAGAGTTCAGTTATAAGTGCTGTTATTTCACCAAATCCCCAAAGGGTGTCCATTTGCAAATTCTGTATCCTCTTACCCTTGATGGGGTGTTCATAACACACAACCCCGAAATATGTCACTGGCATTTCAGGAAACACGAAGCAGGCCATAGAAACTAGAAGGCATCCCTTCACCCTTCCTGGCTGAAGAGGGTCATAGCATTTCTGATCTTCTCTGGAAATAGGTCATCAGACCCACGGTCCAGGAATGTCCTCCCTGAGCCAAGAGGAAAGAGAAGTCCTGGCCAGCATAGACACAGAGGCAGAGAAAACCTGACTTATCAGGTGGGCCTCACCAGGGTCCCTGCGTTACTATGGTGGGACTGTGGCCCCGCACACAGCTGCTTCTGCACAACGTGCTTCCTCAGAACCAGCATGGAAAGCACCTCCTGCATCATGGCTGAGGCCCCAGCTCCTAGCTCACCTGAGGCCAACGCGCTGAGCTCTGCTCCTGTCACCTGCCTTTGTCATACATGCCTCAGCCTTGAACCCAGAGGCAGGTGAAGTCAAGATGTGGCTCTGTGTCCTAGGCACTTAACTGCTGGCCAGTGCTGGGCGGCTGACTTGCATGGTTTCCTGGGCCACATTTAGTCTAAGACTCTGTCACGGTTTGGATATGAGGGTTCTCCTGAAAGCTCCTGTGTTGAGGCAGGGATGCTCAGAGGTGAGATGATTGGCTCTGAGAACTGTGACCTAGTCAGCATGGCCTGGTCTGAATGGACCGACTGGGTGGTCACTCTGGGCAGGTGGGGCATGGTTTGAGGATGTGCACCACTGAGGCCTGTCCTGGAAAGGTGCATCCGCCCTGCAGCCCCCCCCCCCTTTCTCTCTCTCCCTTTCTCTCCCTCTCTCTCTCCCTCCTTCCTGGCTACCTTAAATGGAGCAATTCTCCACCACAGTCTTCCACCATGATGTTCTGCCTCACCTTGGGCCCAGAGTAGTAAACTTGGCATGGACTGAACCTCTGAAACCATGAGTCAAAATAAACTTTTCCTCCTTAAGTTATTCTTGTTGGTTATTTTGGTCACATCAACAAAAAGTTGACCAACAGAACTTTTTTTGGGTACTTCAGATTACTCAGAGGCTCTTTACCACTAAGCTACATCCCTAGGGCTTTTCATCTTAAGACAGGATCTCATGAAGTTGTTTAGGATCTCGCCTAAGTTGCTGAGACTGACCTCAAACTTGTGATCCTCCTACCTCAACCTCCTGAGCCACTGGGATTACAGTCGTATGCCATTGCACCCTGCCCAACACAACTTCTTGGGGATTCAAGATGGTAGGCTAGAGGAAGCTTCATTCCTAGTCACTCCATGACTTGGGATTCAAGCAGCTGGAGTCCTGCTTCCTGCGAGGTGATTGAAAGAGGGATTTGGCTAAAACTGTATATTGGATAATCAGAGTGTCTTAGAGACTCAGAAATTTGAGTGCATTAAACAAAGAAAGACTACATCGGAGCCAAGCCAGTTGCGGCAGCAGCCAGCAGCAGTGCTGTCCAGCACAAAAGGATGAAGAATGCAAAGAAACACAACAGACAGGTTTAGTGTGGAAAATCCTGAGATCAGAAAAGCAGCCTGCCCTCAGCTGATCCAGAGGCTGCACTGTGCGCTGGTGCATGAAAAGCATCCCATATTTCCCAGCTTGCTGTGCAGAGTGGAGGTCACTGTGGGAGCCAGGAGATCTGAGCAAAGACAGCTACGTGGTCAGCAAGCATGGTCAGCAAGCACCTTCCACATGGCCTAGGGTGCACCTAGCAGGACGGGAGTGAAACAGGCTAGAAAATATTTTACCCAGGGGGACTCGAGTCAGAAAAAGGAAGGGGATCCCAACTCACTTCCCTCTTTGGGTTTGGTGGCTCATGTAACCAGCTGAAGCAGGTCAGGAGTCTCAACAGGCAGGTATGAGTACACTCAGAGTCTAAGCCCTGGAATCCTGGAAATGCTGTGTTTGTGGAAAGCAGACGGCAACACAACTTCTCAGTTTGGCTGCAAGAAGTTCCAGATATCGTAGTGAACTGTTGGGATAGGAGAGGTCAGTGGAACAGGCTGGTCCCTGCAGGGTGTCACTTTTGTTTGGAGGTTCTCAAAGAAGCTTGTGCTGATGTAGAGCCCCACGGCACTTTAGTACAAGCAACCCGGCCCTCTCCCCCCGCCGGCATCGGCACAGTGGAGGGTCTTTGAGCAGGGCCTATGTGCAGACCGTGGACTCAAGCTGGGGCGCTGCAGGCTCCATCTTCCAACCACCCACCTTGTCCCACGCATCTACACGGAGGGTGACAGTATCCTGGAGGAAAAGGCTCTGTTTTTTGGATAGCGTGTTCTGTACCTGCCCCCATGAGCTTATGGAATGCTCTTCTCATCTGTGGTGGTTTCAAGTTGAAAGCTTTCAGGCTCTTCAGCTTGATAATTGTAATATGCACTCATAGGAACAGATCAACACCTCCCGTCCAGTGTTGTGCATCTGATGTGCTTCTCTGGGTGGTAGCACTGGCTGACGTCATGCACATAGTACCAGACGGTGGTGATGTTGGGAGGCTTCTTTTTCACTGACTTCAGCAGAAATGCATTTAGTCTTCACAGGAGCTTGGCTAATCCTGGCACATGTGGGTCATGGTAAGGAAGTGCCCAGCAGGTGAGCACTGGGTGATTTCTTTGTGGTATGCAGACATAAGTCTGCAAAAGGCAGTGGGAGATTCAGTTTAGTAAGTTGTCCATGTTCTTATGAAATTGGAGTTCTGAAATGCATTTTAAATATCTGTGTTTTATGGATAAATTTCTTTGGGGTGGAAATGACAGTCTGACCCTCAGCATCCACTCTAACCTCCCCCTGGTGAATCCTCTTTACTTCTGGATCCCTTAGAGAAGGTTCTGGAGTCAGGTTTGAGGTTCTGGTCATCACAAACAACCATGCAGGCTTTTAAAGGTCCGTGGAAGAAAGCTGAGCAGAAGCCACTTGCTTTCTGTCCTGGGAAGCCTGGTCCTGGTGACCTGGGGACTCTCTTCAGAGCAGGACAGAATGCTCTGCTAGGAAGCCTGGTCCTGGAGACCTGGGGACTCTCCTCAGGGAGGTCGGCGTCTGTCACTTGCTCTGTTAGTGGCAGCAGTGAGTCAAGGCTCACTCTCTCCTAGTGTTCTTGACTCCTTTGGACAGACAATTCCAGATCTGTGCCTGGAAGTGAAAGCAGCAGCCCCCTTGCAGCCGTGACTCCAGCACAAGCTGCGCTCGGCCTCCCACGCTGTGCCTCGTGGAGCGCCACGTGGGCCAGGTCAGGAGGCCGCCCACTCCTGCTCAGAGGCTTCCTGTCAGTGCCGGCCGCGTTGCCGATGGCCTCCTCTTTGCTTGGATGTGATCTGCTCAGTTCCGACGTGAAGCAGGAGGGCTTTCACTTACATACGTCGCTCACACAGACCCTCATACAGCTGGCACAGGGCGGGCACACCACCTGCCGCCCATCCAAACGAGCCCTCCCAGTGAGGTGGAGAAGTGCCGGACAGAGGGCAGGGGCGTCCTCCACCCAGGGGCTCGCCCGTGGTAGAGGTGGGCACATGAACAGCCAGTCACATGGGCGAGGCAACAGGCAGGGACGAAGGCAGCCTGGCCCCGGAGCTCCTGTGTGCTCTGACAACTCTGAGCCGAGATGTCAGCTCAAAAGGAAGTGCCGTCCCCGTGAAGGGCCTGGATTCAAACATGAACAGCTCAGAATTCATGCCATGAATGTTTTTTGAAAGACAGTGTGACAATGGGAGCAATTTTATGACCAAAATGAAACAAAAGTGTCCTTAACACTGGGATGAGAGAAGAGGAGCCGGGCAGAGTGCAGGGGACCATCTCGATGGGTGTCCACAGGGCTGCCCTCCCGCTGTGGTCTGGGCCAGGCAGCAGGATCCCTGAGACACTGCATGTCTGAGCATGAAACCTGCCTCCTGCCTGGACCTTGGGCCCAGGAAGGGCCTCCCAGTCCCCAGGGCCACACAGAGGTGCGCAGAGCTGGGAGGACCAGCTGGACACGTGTGCAGCCCCACAGACCTTGAAGGAACCAGAAAGGGACCCTTGGAATTTCAGTCCTGCACCTGCTGAGGAGGAGGGGCAGTCCTGAGCCAGACCTGACATGGCCCAGGGCGTGAGCTCCTCGCGAGATGCAGATACCCCCTGATGTTCTGGGGGTCTGCGGTGAAAGAAGTGACAGTCTGATCCTTCAGTGACAGAGAAGGACTGGGATTCCTGGTCACCTGATCAGTCACCAGGGTGGATGGCAATATGAAGTAGGGAGAAAGTTGCAGAGAATATTATACAAAGCAAAATATGTGCAGGACTGAATATATGTGACTAAATGCCACAGGAACTATCACTGGTCAGGTAATATGTGTTCAAATGTGGGGGCCACCCATTCATGGGCCGTCAGTTTACTGCAGCACATCCAGCGTTTTCAGAATAAATGAGGAGAACCTGAAAATGCAAGAGAAAGTCTAGTAGTGTGTCACACGTCCACGGAAGTCCTCGTTAGATTCGCAAATGTGTGTGGACCCAGGGTTACCATGTGAACACACTCAGGCAAGAATTTTCAGAGTATTACATTTTACTTTGAAGGACAGAAAATTGATTTTGGTAAGTTTAGTTACTTTTCATTAAGAAACTGAAGACAACCACCACCTACAAGGGTAAGGAGGAGTCCTTTGTGTGTATTTCGCTCATGGAATAAGGTCACGTCTCAGCCATTATATGCAGAATGAGTTATTGAATTGTGTGATGCTACTGTGGTTGTGCATTAGCTTCCAAGGTTCGGGAAGTTCAGTTGAAGAGACAGTTACCAGAAGTGAAATGATGACTGTTCATTAGAAGCAACTAAGAGGTCAGGAGACAACATGAATGCATTCAGGCAGGAGTGTCCTCCCTGGACCCTAGTCCAGCTAGGACTGTTCTAGAGAGACAGGTGGACTCTTCCTTAATTCTCATCAGACTTTTCTCCTGGACAGTGATATTGGGACAGGTGTTCCTCCGTGAGTTTTCCTAAGAAATTCTTGTTTCACTCATGTTTCAGGTTTCTAGATATCTGTCTTTGGGAGTCTCTAGCTGTTATGTGATACACAGAAGTTGTTAAGATTCTGGGATCCACATAAGAAGCGGTCTCTCAGTGGAACACAGATTATAATAGACGTGGTTGGATTTTGTCCCCTCCCACTTGTCCCGGAGCTGGGGCCTTCCAGTGAACTGGGGCAGCGTGAAGACCCCCTTTCAAACCTCAGCTCTCGCCATCAAGTCAGGACTATTTCAGGCACGTTGCTCAGAGTGACAGACCTGAGTTTACTGAAGGCATAGGAGAAGAAAAGGGGCCCTCGGAGAGAGGGTAACGGGATTCTCCTGCGCTCCAGTTTGATTGAGGTCCCAGAGCCCCGCCCAGGCCCACCCCTGACTTCCAACTCACAGCAGGATGACATCGAACCTTGAAGTCCCACTGCCGTGACAATTCCAGGTCACCCTGGCCCACGCTGACCAGTTCTACTTGGATTCTCAACCATACATTCTTACAGATTTTATGGTTTGGAGGAACCATGCTTACCTCCCTGAATTTCCCTATCGAGTCCATGAAAAGGGAGACAGAAGTCCCCCTTCGGGGTAACCTGGGTTTTGCTTACACTATTTCAGACCTGCATTTCTCCTGCAGAGAGCAGGTAGTTTGCTGAGGAATGTGACAGGTCCTGTGCACTTAGGCCAGGTGGGGCTGCAGGCAAATGGCTTCTTGGGAAAGAAAGCCCATGGGGGTCAGCACAGTGGGCCCATTACACAGCACTGTTCCATGGACCTCCTGTCCCCACCCCTCACGTCTCTCTTCGCTAACACAGCTACTGGCAGGTTTCTTGAACTCAACGGCTCCTGCAGAGCAGCCGGGAGAACCTTAAGGAAAAAACAAAAGCAGAGTGACTTATGCATCAGGAAGGGACAGACCTGATGTCTGCTTCTGCGCCTGGCTGCGGTGGACCATGTCCCTGAGCCCCAGGTGACAGCTCCAGGAGGTGGCCTCTGAGGGGCTCTGCACAGGCTGCCTCGTGAGGAGGGGGCAGGGCCTTCACCTGTCACCAGAAGCAGCACCCAGATCACGGCCTCACGGCCTCAGAACTGTGAGCGGCACACTACGGCGCCTTGCCAGTGGCAGGAGCATGGTGTTTGAGGCAGCACAGGAGGACCAGGGCAGCCTGGAGGAGCCGCAGCTGCGACAGACAGGGCTGGACGACATGTCGGGAGGACTACTCGGTGAAGTTCCCTCCTGAAAGCTGCAGATGGGCTTGGCAGAGGGAGGGAGAGTCACCACCCGAAGGACCAGCGGAAGGAGATATGCCTCTGACAGTTCCACTGTGCCCCTGTCGACCTGTGAGGAGGCAAGGACCCTCTTTTCCGTGGTAGGGAAAGGCTGAGGGGCTGGCCTCCTGAGAAATGGGGATGTGCTCACCGACCTACTGAGAAGTCTTTGGGGAAGGTCCTAGGGGTCACCACGGGACACTAACAAGTGGGACAAGGGGAGGGTGGCAAGATGGCAGGTGGTAGTGCCTCCCCTCGATGGGAGCCGGCTCTTGAGGTCAGCCTGGCGGATCTAGATCCCTGGTCCACAGCCTTGCTCTGAGCTGTCTGTCTCTGGAGGATTCCCAAGGTCCTCCACTTGGGGTGTCCAGGTGAATGGGTGTATAGTGGTCTAGGGAAGGAGAGAGCATGGGCCCAGGGGTCCAGGCCTGGGCCCACATGCCCTATCCAGTGACAGTGCCCCCTGAGGTCTGTAATCTAGAAGCCTCAGTCTCTGGCCTTTAGGTCACCTGGGTCTGTTCAGCAGGCGGTGACACTTGCTGAAGGTGTCCTGGGGCTTGGTCATGTCAGCCCACTGGAGGTGAGATCCCTGCCTGTGGATGGCCCGTTGGTATGCCCAGGGAAGGCTGAGGGGTCCCAGGAGTCACTACATTGTCCCAAAGCTCACAGAGGCTGGTGGAGGCTGGGGTGGCTGCGAGCCTCCCGAGCACCGTTTCCTTCAAGCAATGTGCATTCTGAGCTCCCTGGGTTTTCCTCTGAATGGGCTCACTTTTGGTAACTAGCGATGGCCTCTTTAGGGTCCCCCAGGCTTTCCTGTGTGAGTGGCTGAGCAGCGACCCCAGTCAATGCCGTCCAATGTAGTGCCCAGGTGGGTCACTAGCATGGGATTCTGGATTATCGCACTTTGAAGAAATCTCCACTTTTGTTATTGCTTGAGGTTAACTTCTTCCCATTTTCAAAGCAAGTCTCTCCAGAGGTCAGGTACTGTCTTTTCTTCCAAAGACTCTGAAGCATGCTGTGCCACCTGTACGCATGCTCCCTGCCTGTGTGCCGACTCTCCAACACCGGTCATTTGAGTCAACCTTTTCACTGCTGTGACCAAAAGACCGGACAAGAACAAGAGGATAAGTGTTTTGGGGGCTCTTGGTTTCAAGGTCTCAGTCCATAGGTGGCTGACTCCATTCCTCAGGGACCAAGGTGAGGTAGAACATCATGGCGGAAGTGTGTGGCAGAGGGGAGCAGCTCAAGACACGGAACCAGGAAGCAGAAAGCTCGCTCTGCTCAACGTGGACAAAATATATGCCCCAAAGGCTCACCCCCAGGGACCCAGCTCCTCCAGTCACACCCCATCTGCCTTCAGGTAATCCCTGTCAGGGGATTAATTCCTTGGGTTAAGGTTCTCATAACCCAGTCATTTCACCCCTAAACTTTCTTGCCTCACACATGAGCTTTGGGGGGACACCTCTCTAATCCATGACACCTGTTACTTGGCTGTCTCAGCCGAGTCAGAAACCCGGCCATGTGTCTGACTGAACTGTTGGAAACACGTCGTATTCTAATGATGAATTTAGATTTGTGATAATATAGCCTGCTTAACAATTTCCATTACTTACGTTTAGATACAACAAAATTAGATCAGAATTATCCAAGGGAGTTTTATAAAAAGGAAGAGATGAAGAGAGGGAGGGAAAAAGGAGGGAGAAAAAGGTAAAGGGAAAATTCCCCCACAGAGGCCACGTGAACAGCTGTGGGGTTTTCCTTCCTGGGTGGGGGAAGGAGAGAGCTGGTTCCAGGCGAGTGCAGGAGGGTGACATCTGAAGGGAGGTGAGGCTGTTCCCCAGGAGATGGCATCCAGCTGAGGAGCCCCACGGTCTGTGGGGCGTGGGGTCATCCATCAGGGACAATGTACAGGCCAGAGCTCTGCCACTGAGCCTTCCCAGGGGCTTGCACTGGCCCATGGGCCCAAACAGCAAAGGTTCTGAGTGCTTCCTTGTAGGAGAGTCGGGTCCCAATATCTGCTCAGAATGTTCCTGGCGAAGACAAAACGTCTCTAGTAATTTGGTGTCTCTGAGATTCTTTCGTGACGTTTCTGAGAGAAAGCGCTCAGTGCTTTGAGCAATTTCAGCCTCCTATGTCCTGATGTCAGGAGGGCCTCCAAGGCCTGAGGCCCCTGTCCTAACTGCGCTGGGGAAGTCCTTTTGCAGAGCTGGCTTACTCTTTTTTTTTTTTTTTAATATTTTTTAGATGTTGATGGACCTTTATTTTATTCATTTATTTATATGCAGTGCTGAGAATTGAACCCAGTGCCTCACACATGCTAGGCAAGCGCTGTACCACGGAGCCACAGTCCCTGCCCCTGGCTTGTTCTCTATGATGGCCACATCCATCCGTTGCACCAGTTGTTCATACTCCCCGCCCATTAGTATCCTACTGATGGACATTTGGATTATTTCTCATCTTTCGCTATTAAAATAACAAAGCCATGAGGAGTCCGAATATTTCCTGTGTGTACGGATCAATCTAGAGGTCAGAGGTCTCCTGGACAGCAGGCTCTGGGAACAGCCTGCTCTGTCCACCTGCTTCCCGCCTCGGGCTGGCCCGCTCCCAGGCAGGCTCTACCGCGTCCTGGAACGCACCCTGGAACCAGCCTAGTTCAAATCCTGCCTCTGACACTTGCTGGCTGTGTGGTTTGTGGAGGTGACCGTGTTTTCTGCCTCAGTTCTCTAGGACGTGGGGACGGTGAACTACTGACCCCGTTTATGGGAGTTCCTGGAACACAAGCACTGGAGAGACTGTTGTTAGCTCTCCCTAGGATTACCTGCTATTGTTGTTCCCAGTGATCAGTAAGCCAATGACCATGGCTGGGTGAGGCGCCCCGAAGGAGAAAAGTGAATCCTTCTAAACTACATGGAGTGGGAATGGTGAAGTCACCCCAGAGACATGCGAGAGAGAACAAGACAATTACATGTGTGTCTCTGTGTGCATGTGTGTGTCTGTGTATCTATGTGCATGTGTGTGTCTGTGTCTATGAAAGTGTGCGTGTCTGTGCCTGTGCATGTGTGTCTGTGTGTCTGTGTCTATGAAAGTGTGTGTGTCTGAGTCTATGAACGTGTATCTGTGTGTGTCTATGAATGTGTGTGTGGCTGTGTGCATGTGTGTCTGTGTCTATGAATGTGTGTCTGTGTGTGCATGTGTGTGTCTGCCATGTATCTGAATGTCTGTGTGTGTCTATGTGTGTGTACGTCTGTGTGTTTGTATCTGTGTGTGTCTGAGTGTGTGTGTGTGTGTCTGTGTACCTGTGTGTCTGTGTGTGTGTGGGTGCCTGTGTGTGTGCATGTGTGTGTATAAACATATGTATGGCCATAATCACAAAGTTCAACATAAAACTAAAAAAAAAAAACAAAAAAAAAAAACTAAAAAAAAGCACAGAGAATCAGAAGCAAATTTATAAAATTGAGTCAGTGTTCGTGTGGAAAGGCTGGATACGGGAACTTCTCAACTCCTATATTTTCAGGCTGACCAATGGCGGATTTGCTTCTTTTATAACGGGAAGGTGACCAGCAGCCTGCTCAGCTGGCCTGCTGGCTAGTCGCCTGGGCAGCAGAGACGGGGTGGGCAGGAGGCAGGACACCCTGCTCACGTTTGGCACATTGAGCTCCTGTGTTTAGAAGAGGAGTACGTCTTCGGTCCTGGGACTTCTCCTCTGACTTGCGGAGCAGCCCTTGCCTTCGGCTCTTTGCTGAGACCCTGCTTCCACTCACTGGCAAGGAGATCCTCACAGATGGGCTCCTGTCTGTTAAAATGGCGTGGGCATCTCCTGGCTCCCACCACGGCTGCTGTGGCATGGGGGCCGTGGCCCAGCTGCGGAGGCCCGAGAGGCTCCATGTGCTCTGCCTTGCAAGGGCTGGCCTCCCCAGCAGCCTTCACACCATTTCCCACGTGGCCCAGCAGCAGTGGCCTCTCTGACAGGCCCTTCCTCCTGCCCGTAGCTCTGGTGCACAGAGCAGTGTTCTAGTTCCACCCAGAGGCCTGCAAACCACAGGACCTGGTGGGTTTCACATGCCTCTGCTTCTGAGCACCTCAGCAAGGCCCCTCAGGACTTGTGTGGGGAAGAACGCGACCTCTTTCACTCAGGCCCATCTCTCCTTCCAGTGCTTTCTTGCCAGTCGTGGCTTCCAAAGCCAAGCTCCACCCAGGCAATTTTGATGGCCCGTGCCAACAGAGAGCAACAGATGTACCCACGCCCCATGCCCACTTTAGCAAGGACATCTGAATTTCAGGTCGGCATAGAGTTTTGATAGTTGAAGATACTTTGAAGGATCATTATGACTATTGGGTCAAAGCTTGATAATTTTGGAATTGGTTCTGTACATGCAGGGTTTGAAGAATATTTGCACATCCATTAGGAGAAAAGCCTCTGAGTAGGAGTCTAGGAGCAGCCTCTGCTTCCCTGCTCTGAGTCTGTCTCTTCAACTCCAAAGGGGAGGCCAGCCTGGGCTGCCTGTGAGGACTCGTCGGGGTTAATTATCTATCACCTTCTGTATCTCTGTGGTTTTATGATTTAACAGCAATCGCCAGGTGTGGAGGGTGAGACCGCCCTTCTGTCCCGGAACGCCCGTCTCATGCTGCTCCTTCTCATCATTCGAGCCCACCTGTCTCTCAACCTTGCAGACTTACAGCCCACGTTTCGAAGCAGCCGCATCATCCATATCGCAAACGTGGGGGGTCCCAGAATGTTTTTGATAAGTTCAAAACGAAACAGCAAGACCATCACACGACTGTCTCCCAACAGGCGTGAACCGAAGCCATTCAGAGGAGCCCAACGGTAACACCCAGCAGACCCCAGGGGCACATTCCCACTCTGTTGCAGACACTCAATGTTTGGGTAATACCTTCAAAGTCTGGCTCTGCCAGCTCCTGAGACGTGGGCTATTAGTATTACATACTTCATCTTCTCTTATCGAGGTAGTAATTCTCCACAACGGCTTTGCAATGTAGTCAAAGGGAGGTCGTTGATTTTTATAGTCTCAGAATGCATGTGCTTTCCAAGCCCCCGTGACAGCTCTGCTTTCAGGGACCCCAATCTGGTTTATAAGTAGGCAAAAGCAACCTAAAGAGAAATTTGAGTAACCCTAATGTCAACAAAAAGAAGAAAAAACGTGGAGGCTGAGGTTTCTTCTTATCTGAAATCAGGTTTGGTTTTGGGGCAATTTCCTCTTTTGATCCTGCTGTCTGCAGGGGTGTTAGCAACCTTGAGTGTATTTATGGCTCCTGCTATGATCTCACCATGTGGAAGGCTGGTACCAGGCTCCCCAAAGACCTCGGGATGAAGGTCAGTGCAGAGCAGGGCCTGGAGGGGCCGTGTGGTCTTCAGGCTCTTCAGCCTGACTTAACTGTAGCAGGTCTAGCCAGCGTCAGCAGGGGCCTCTGGGAAGGAGAGCACGGCACTTCATAGGCATATACACACATGCCGCAGGCCTTCAGCCCTGGCCTGGCCAGCTGAGCTTGGGAGGGGATGGCTGAGGTCAAAGATAGGAAGAATCAGAAGGACTGCAGTGGTTCAGTGGTCTCCAAGAGCAAAGTTCCATGGCATCTTTGAGTCTGCAGACAAGACTTAACACAGCCAGCCAAAGGCGGTCAACTCAGAGGGGCTTCTGCTTTCCTGAGTTTCTGACACTTAAATTCTATGCCTACCAGAAAACTCAACGGACTCCACTGAAATTCACTCATGAAAATTTCTAAACGACAGCCTGTTCACCTGTAAACGTGAAGCTGCAACACCTCACGCAGCGGAACAGCTCCCTGACAGGCTGCTGTGCAGCAGCATCTCTCCCTAATCCATGGAAAACGCTGACGAGAGATTGGTTTGGGTTTCCAAATTCCATTTGCTCTGTTAAAACAACATTGCAGCCAGAAGACTAATGAAAGTTCCCTGTGACAAGCCTGAACAATGCTCCAATAGGAAAGAAACACCAAACTAATGAGAAAATGACGTACAGGGCCAGCTTCCTGCTCTCACCACAAGGATTTTAATTACAGAGGAATCAACAGCTGTGCCAGGGTAACGCGCCGCGTGGGCCGTGCAAATAACACCTTGCGGGGGGTGAATTTGAAGTAAATGGGCTGGAAACGTCAGCTTTCCAAGCAATCAGCAGCCACACCAAGGGGACCGTGCAAGGGGACCACAGAGCCCTTAATTTGGTTAAGTGCGCTGACCCCAAACCGCTCTGCCATGTCTGAGCCTGTGAGGATGCAGACCCTGTGGCCCCTGATGGAATGGGAACACGAGCATCCCCGGTAACTGCCAGTCGCCAGGTCTGACGACATCTGGCCCAGGATGCGGAGGCTCGGGCATGCGGCCTCCGGGCCTGTGACGCGTTGTTGGCTCATAAGGCAGTTCTGTACAGGTTCCTCCTGGACAGCAAGCCGTGTTCTCCCTTCGGGAGGGCTGTGTCTGCTGTCCTGCTGCCTCCCGTGAAGGTCCCCGGGGATCACCTAAAACATGCTCTGATTAATTTCTTCAATGCATTTATGGACACCTGGGACACTTCTGTGTCACCCAAGGAAGTCAACCAGGAAGCAATCCCAGGAGTTCACAGCAGTGGAACAGTGCAAGACACAGAGGAAGCGGTCATTCGAGATCAGAAAACAACTCTGAACTCTCACTCCCGCTTTCACTCTCTGTGCAAGGGCCGTGATCCATTGAACCCGGGACTCGAGTCTCGGCTGCACAAGGCGAAGGAAAGAGCGGGAGGGGAGGAGATGGGCGTGGAGAGGGTGCGGGGAGGTCCTGGAGAACAAGAGGCCACCAGGGACCGTGTGGCTGGCACGCTCAGTCTCTGGGCGCGTTCAGGGTTTGGGAGTGGACAGAGCCTGCGACTAGAGTCACTTGGGTCCAAAGCTCAGCTGCGTGAACTCTGCAGTCTGCCTTAAACTTCCCGAGCCTTGGTTTCCTGATCAAGCAGCTGACGCAGGGCGACCTGGTAGGTGGTGGAGAAGCCAGCTCCAAAGCTCTAAGCCTGTGCTGGTTTAATTTCTATTTTCTTGGTAAAAATCCTTGCCTCGTGTGGGTGGGTGTAGACGGGATTAAATGTGTACTGTTTCATTAGAAGCCTCTCCTTCCCTGATCGCTCTGCAAACCTCCGGCTCTGCTCAGGTCGTAACCGGATGGCTCAGCCCTGGCGCTCGGTGCTGTGTTCTGTCTGAAGCTCTGCTCTGCGTCCCTGGTGCAGTTGTCCTATGCTTGCTGAGGCAGGAGCCCGAGCAGGCAAGGGCCCATCTCAGTGTGGGTGACGGCTGGGGAGCAGGGCGAGGGCGTCCCAGTCAGTGAAGAGCCCAGCATGTTCCGGCATCTCTTCTCACTGCCTTCTTACTGTAAATCGTATCTTAAGGCTGGAGACGGCTTCTCTTGCTTCTGTAGGCTGGGTGCCTCCTTCTCCGTTTCCTGCTGACCCGAGACTCAGGAAATCTCTGGGCATCTCTCTTGGCTACACGCTGTGGCTGCAGGAGGCAGGAGCTCCCTGGACAGCACGCGCCTGCCTCTCCTGGGAGGGCTGGGCCTCCTGGGGAGATTCCCCCGTTACGCCCCCACACCTGGCACAGCACTTGCTTCATGGAGAGCACTCAGTCGGCATCTGCGGATGGAAAGGGCCAGTCAATAAACTGTCCTGAGCCTGAAGTCACTGTCGTTCACTGTCCACCTCACACCCAGTGAGCTCAGTCAGTGGACACCGTGGCCTAGATGTCTGGAAACTTGGGAGTGTGGACACACCTAGGACACACCAATTCCGGGGGATTCACTAGGAAACGGTATTTTTCAATACTAGGCATGTGAAGCAAGTTTTGAGATTTTCCTAGGATAACATCTATTTTCTGAAGTTTATTTTTAAAACTTTACTTTTTAGAACAGATTTAAATGCCCAGAACAAGTGTAAGATCAGTACAGGGCCTTCTCCTGCTCCCGGGCTTCTGTCCTGAGCATCACGTATTCGCCGACATGATGAGCCCGTGTCCACACGTTGTCCCTGACCACACCCCCTGATGGGGCTCCTGACCACACCTGATGGGGCTCCTGGGCTTTCCTTGTACCCTCTTGATGGTGACAGCTCCTCAGGCAGCCCTTGCTTTGGAGACTTGAGTGGTCAGTCATTTTGCAGCAGGGGCCCTAACTGGACTTCATCTGGAGACCGTCCTGGGGCTTGGATGGAGGCCGCAGGGTGTGGGGCCAGGTTTCCCCGGCCTGCGCGGTGAAGCAGCTCTCTCCCGCCCTCCCGCAGGTGCGTTCTGGAAGGCAGTCGCGTGCATGGTGCACACGTAAGGGGGAGAGCTAGGCTCCCCCTTACAAGGACGGGTGGCCTGGTAGACAATGAGGACCTGCCCGGGCAGCCTGCCTCTCTGTGCTCCTTCATCTCTTAGGTCAGGGTGGGCACATGGTCTTCCTTCACGCTGCGTCCGTGACCCGGCACGTGCTCCCTGTGGCTCCCGTGGCCCCGAGTGCTCTCTCTGCGAGTCCCTGTGGACACACGCCTTCGCGGTCAGGTCCCCAGCTTCCATCGCTGCTTTTCAGCCCCTCTGCTCTGTGGTGGTGTAAGGTGCCGCAGGCTCGGCTTGTGAACCTCCAGCCTCGGGCCTCACACAGCTGATTCTCCCAGGAACTCCACATTCTTTCTGGAGAATGTTATTGGAAACCAGGACCAGGAACTGGGGGTGCTCCTGGCTGCTGCAGCCTTGCAGGGGCCCAGAGGTGCCAGGCCCTCTCAGCCGAGCACGTGGACGTGTGTGTGCGAGCTCACGTGTGTACACCCACCCGTGTGCACGCCGACAAGCAGTCTGTAAGCAGCCGCCTTGTTCACACTCAGCTAGACGTGAGTGCACGCGGGTCCCCAGCCCTCAGCCTCCACCACCCGGATCCCGGGCCTCCTCCCCTGCCGACCTGTCGCCCCCGCCTCTGACAGTGGGAGACCTGCCTTCTGCCCCTGGGATCCGCTGGCCTTGCTGTACGCTGGAGGCCACAGCAGCCTCCCGGGTCGGCCTCTGCCGCTGCTGCCCACAGTGCCGGGCATAGGTCTCTGCCCTTGGCCTTCTCGGGGCCATTCATTCAGTTGCTTAGGTCAGCACTCCCCGCCCCCCTCCACCGCTTCGCTGACTTTGTCTCACACATTTATAACGCACTGGGCTTCTCCCGTCAAAATCTGCAATCCCCTCGGGGTCCTCTGGCCTTGTAAATGATTGAAGAATTCGCAGACATTAAGACACAGGTACTCTTTGTGCTTTTAAGTTTAATGGTTTTAAAAAATGCATAGGGCATACGTCTTCTGTTTCTCTAAGCGATCATTTAACTAGTGTGTGAATTGAACACATCTTTTTTTAAAATCATGTTGTTCGTGGTTCAATGCTCTGTACATAGGGGAGGTTGCCCTCCATTCTGTGTGCATTCTGCTTAGATGCTTCACCTCACAGAGACACGCCACATGAATGCTCCTCGTGTTCCATGTTCATGGTGTGCAGAGTGAATTTCAGTTGGTAATTAAAAGGACAGCAGGTGTTCACCAGGAAGTTCACCCTCAAACCATCAGGATACCCTCTTCAACTCAGAAGCCCAGCTTGGGAGGTCCTACTTGCGACAGACTGAATGGAAGTCCTGTGTGGTGGCGCGCAGATCCCTGAGTGTGTGTTCTAGAGCTGAGGAAGCCAGGGCGAGGGCATGCTGCTCCACGCTGTGGCCTCTGGCAGGTGGCTGCCTGGACCTTGTGTTTACGGGGTGCTGCACAAGAGCAGAGGGCGCGCCTAACGGGTGCGAGACCCTGGTTCAATCCCAGCACTGCACGTGCGTGCACACCCCACCCCCCACGTCATGCCTCTGGCTCTTTCCTGGGGGGTGAGAAGAAAGGTCATGCTGACCCCTCCCACGGGCGGGCTCCCCTCTCCACCTGCAGGGGGAACCCAGGTGAGAGTTGCAGACTCTTGTAAAGAGCAGTCTGAAGACTCAACTAGGAGGACGTGATCACCGTGATAAACCTTCCGAAGAGAATCATCCTCAGCCAGAGGCTGCTCCCCTGACCAGGCCACTCAGAGCCTGCAAGAGGGTGGCTGGGTTGTCCCTGGCAAGTCAGGGTGAGAGCAAGCCAGCACAGGAAGGGTGCTGAGCCCGGCCAGGTCACCCTCACACCGTCTTACCCAGAACTTAGTGCTGGGAAACCCCTGTTACCTTCAGGAACTGACTGAATATCTTTTCTCTGTGGCAATAAAGTCTGTGCGACTGGCCCCGACTCCCTTTCACCCCTGACCATCAGGAAGAGTCCAGAATGTGAAATTCAACTCGAATGAGCACCAAGCCTTTCAATCAACGTACTCCTGAGTCTGTGGCCTCATTTGCATGTTACTATTATGTTGTTCAAAAGAAAGATAATTTTAAAACATTGTACCAAGGATAGAAAAAGCCGTATCCACAAATGCCAACCTGAAGAAAATTGGGATGGAATCAATAGCACCAGACAATGAATTGATTAAGCAAATAACTGTCTGGTAAAAACATTGTTCCTTAAAGACGTAAGAAGTTCATTTGGATTCTTAAATCTTGATCTGGTTGGCTCACAGCAACACAACTTCACAATACACAAAGACTGACAGCATTAAATGGAATATTTGACAAATCTATAGATGTTGGATATTTTAACATATTTCTCAGAGAACAGTACATCAAATAAACAAGAAATATGTACAGTAATTGAGGCACATAATTCACAAAATGTGTAAGGAGGCACTCTGCCCACATGAGCTTGATGGCAGGAGAATCCACATTCTCTAGAAACTCATGGAAGCTTCACGCAAGAGGAAGGTGAGCCAGCCACAAAGCAGGTCTTCAGAACTTGTGAAGAATCAACTGCACCCGACCACATTCCCCAACCACAGTGAAACCAAGTCTATGTAAAGAGCCAAAAGGAAATCATACCCCCATCCACAGATCATGAAGAACTCACAGTGAGACTTACAAATGCCCCAGGACTTGACTAGACCCACTCCTTGCAGAATATGCCAAGATGCTTGGCTGGCTGTGCCCGCAGAGAAGGTGACTCTGGCCCCCGACGGAAATGCACAGCCAGAGAAAAGTGCAACAGTAAGAAAAGGATCAACTCCTACCGTTAAATACAGCACAAAGGCAAAGAAAGAAGAAGAGAATAAAGATCAACTAGAAATTAACAGCATGTGAATCAAAGAAACAATTTGGAAGATTAATGAGACCAGATGATGTTTCCTTTGAAAAAATTGGAAAACAACAGATAATAAAAGAACCAAGGTCTTGGAAAACTTAATAAAATACATGGTTTTAAAACAAAATGGTAAACTGCAAACTATTTTAAAACAGTAACTTAACACTATAAACAACTTTGCAGCAATAAATTCGAAATTTTAACATAAATGGAAATTTTTAAAGGAAAATATGAATTAAAAATTTGACTCAGGAAAAAAATAGATGTGAATAGAATACAATCAGTACATAATAAAATAAGTTGGAATAACACCCCCAAAAGATAAGAGAAAGAACTATATCACACCTGTATTTTATTAAATAGTAAGAAAACAATAATTCTTTTATTTATTTATTTGGTACAGAGTATTTCACCAGGGTGGTTTATCACTGAGCACATCCGTGGCTCTTACTATTTTTTATTTTAAGACATGGTCTCTCTAAGTTTAGCTTTAAGGCCTCACTATACTGCTGAGGCTGGCCTTGAACTTGCAATCCTGCTGTCTCAGCCTCCCAAGGCACTGAGATTATAGGTTGTGCACCACCATGCCAGGCAAAGACAAGAATTCTTAACCATGCACACATTGTCTCCTAGGAAGAGAAGTTCTTCCCAATTAATCATGTGAGGCAAGGATGACTTTTCTAAGAAAACCAAAGGCAATATGAGAAAGAAAACTCAAAACTCAAAGGGTATTGGAACACAAGAGCATGACCCGAGTCCAATGTGTTGTGGCTGTTGGAGTCTCCATGTGGTGCTAAGAAGCAACTTGATGACTTCTGTGTATTTATATAAAATGCACATTTTTTGCAAATACATATAAAAGCAGGGCTTGTACAACAACACAGATGTTAGCATTCATTACATTTGATCTCATCCAAATGCAGATGCAAAGATCTGTCCTCTTTTTAAGTACACTAACCATGGACCACCAAGTCTTGGTTTGGTCCTGTAGAGCCCTCAGGTGTGGTTCCACTAGACTTTTTTATCAGAGCCTTAGAGTTATACGCAGTGATTGGATTCACCTTAACAAGGTCACACATGCGTGGAATTGGACTCCCCCCACTTCAGGCCCCTTCCCCACTTTCCCGCCCCTCCCTATTCCCTCCTGATCCCCTTCTTTACTCCATAATCTTCCTTATAACTTTATGATGTCGGAAGTCCCCTTATTCTTTGACCTTGATTTTCTGAGTCTGGCTTATTTCCCTTAGCATGATGCTTCCTACTTCCATCCACCTACTGGCAAATGCCATAATTTCAATCTTATTTATGGCTCAATAAAATGCCATTGTGTGTGTGTGTGTGTGTATCACATTTTCTTTATCCATTGATCTACTGATGTGCATCTGGGCTGGTTCCATAATTTGGCTATTGAGAAATGTGCTTATATAAATATTGATGTGGTTGTATCACTATGGTATCCTGATTTTAGTTCATTCAGATAATACCAAGGAGTGGATAGCTAGGTAATATGGTGGTTCCATTCTCTGTTTTTTGAGAAATTTCCATACTGCTTTCCAGACGGATTGTACTAATTTTAATTCCCATCAACAATGTGTGAGTGTATGCTTTTTCTCACATCCTCACCAGAATATTATATCATCATTATCATCATCAGGGATTGAACTCGGGGGTGCTTAACCACTAAGCCACATCCCCAGCCCTTTTTTTATATTTTATTTTTGAGACAGGGCCTTGCTAAGTTGCTGAGGCTGGCTTCAAACTTGAAATTCTCCTGCCTCAGTTCCTTGAGCTGCTGGGATTATATGTGTGCACCAGCACACCCAGCACATTTATTATTTTTTGTGTTTTTGATAATTTCCATTCCGACTGAAGTGAGATGAAACCTTAAGTGTAGTTTTGATTTTCATTTCCCTGATTGCTAGAGATGTTGAATGTTTTTTCATATATCTGTTGGGGATTTGTTTTTCTTCTTTTGAGAAATGTCCATTGTTAAGTTCTTTCACCCACTTATTGATTGGGTTATTTGTTTTGTTGTTGTTGTTAAGCTTTTTTATTTTTTTATATTCTGAATATTAATCCCCTATCTGAGGAGCAGGTGACAAAGATCTCCTCCCGTTCTGTAGCCTCTCTCTTCACACTCTAAATAATTTCCTTTAAGGTGCAGGTTTTTTGTTTGATACTCTCCTACTCACTGATTCTTAGTTTTACTGATTGAGCTTCATGAGTCTTGTTAGGGAAGCTGGTACCTGCTCCTCTGGGTGGTATGTCGTTGATCCTGTTTTCTTCTAGCAGTTGCAAGGTTTCAGGTCTAATTTCTAAATCTTGGATCCACTTTGGTTTGATGTTTGTGCAGGGTGAGAGAGGGGAACTAATTTGCTTCTTCTGTATGGATATCCGGTTTTCCTGGTACCATTGGTTAAACAAAAAAAAAAAAAGCTATCTTTTCTCCAACATATATTTTTGGCACCTTGTCAAGTATCAGATGACAGGTAAGTATGTGAGCTTGTCTCTAAGTCTTCTGTTCTGTTCAATTGGTCTTCGTGTCTATGCTGATGCCAGGACTAGGCTGTTTTTTCACTGCAGCTCTGTAGTGTCATTGGAGATCAGACATTGTAACAATTCCTGCATAGCTCTTCTTGTTGAGAATTGCTGTGGTGATTCTTATTCTCTCATTCTTCCAGATGAATTGAGGACTATTTTTTCTAGTTCCGCACAGAGTAGCATTGGTATTTTGATGGGGATTGCATTGAATCTATATATTGCTTTTGGTAGTACGGCCATTTTGACAATATTAATTCTGTTTATCAAAGAACATGGGAAATCTTTCCATCTCCTAAGGTCTTCAATGTCTTTCTTCAGGATTCCACAGTTTTCATTGTAGAGGTCTTTCACCTCCTTCATTAGATTAATTGCCAAGTATTTCAGTTTTTAGGTTATTGTGAATGAAATGGTTTGCCTGATTTCTTTCTCAGCAGAATCGCTGTTGGAGGATAAGCAAGCTGTTGATTTATGAGTGTTAATCTTGCATTCTGTTACTTTCCTGAGTTCATTTATCAACTCTAGAAATCTTCTACTGGAGTTCTTTGGGTCTTCTGGATATGGGATCATGTCATCTGCAAAGATAATTTGACTTTTTTTTCTATTTGCATCTCTTTAATTTTATTTTCTTGCCTGATTATTCTGGCTAGAATTTCAAGAACTATAGTGAATAGAAGTAGTAAGAGTGAACACCTTGTCTTGTTTTTGTTTTAGAGAAAATGCTTTCAGTTTCTCTTCATTCAGTATGATGTTGGTTTTGGGTTTGTAATAGTAAGCCTTTACAAGGTTGAGGTAGGTTTCTTCTATCTATAGTTTCTTCTGAGTATTTTATTTGTTTATACCAGGAATTGAACCCAAGGACACTTAACCATTAAGCCACATCCCCAGCCCTTTTTATTTTTTTAGAAACAGGTTCTCACTGAGTTGCTTAGTGCCTCACATTTGTTGAGGCTGACTTTGAACTTTGATCCTCCTGCCTAAGCTTCCCAAGCCACTGGGATCACAGGCATGCACCACTGTGCCCAGCTCTTCTGAGTTTTTAACATGAATCAGTGCTGGATTTTATCAAAGGCCTGTTTTGTGTCCATTGAGATGGTCATATGATTTTTTTTCTTAATTTAATTTATGTGGTGAATTACATTTATTGATTTTCATAGGTTGAACACAACTTCCATCCCTGGGATGAAACTCATGCTGTATTATCTTCTCAAATTGTTTTTGAATGTGGCTTGCTAATATTTTATTAAGGACTTTTGTACCTATGTTCATCAGGAATATTGGTCTGTAGTTTTGTTTCCTTGATGTGTCTCGTCAGGTTTTTGTATCAGGTTATGCTGGCTTCATAGTATGTATTTGATAGTATTACCCCGCTTTCAATTTCATGGAAAAATTTGAGAAAGACTGGTGTTAGTTTTTCTTTAAAATTTGTATAGAACTCAGCTGAGAATCCATCTGGTCCTGAGCTTTTATTTGTTGAAAGTTTTTAATTCCTGCTTCAATTTCATTGCTTGACATTGATCCATTTAGGTTTTCTATATCCTCAGAGTTCTATGTGGGCATGTCATATTTGTCTAGAAATTTTTCAATAGTGTCTGGATTTTTCAGTCCATCAGAGTATAAATTTTCAAATTAGTTTCTAATGGACTTCAGAAGTGTCTGTGATTATATCTCCTTCCTCATTTCTAATTTTGTTGATTTGGGTCTTCTCTCTTTCTTTTGTTTAGTTTGGCTGAAGTTTATCAATCTTATTTATCTTTTCAAAGAACTAGCTCATTGTTGCACTGATCCTGTGTGTATTCTTTTTAATTCTCAGTTTCATTAATTTCAGTTCTGATCTTAATTATTTCTCATTTCCTACTGATTTTGGAATTACTTTGTTCTTCCTTTTCTAAGGTCTCGAGGTGAAGTGAAGCACAATTTTTACTGTAGTCACTCAATGCTATAAATTTTTCCATAGGATTGGTCTCATACTGTGGCAGAGATTTTATATATATCTCCATTTTCTTTTGTTCCTAGTAATTTTTTTATTTCTTCTCTCATGTATTCTTTTATCCATTCCTCATTTAAATAAGTATTTTTCAATTTCCATGTATTTATGTGGTTTATATTATTTTTATCACTATTGTTTTCTAGATTCATTCCATTATGATCTGATACAATGCACTGGTTATATATTTATTTAAGATTTACATTGTTTCCTAGAATATGATTTGTTTTGTAAAAGGTTACATGAGCAGCTGGGAAGAAAGTATATTAAGCTGTTGGGGTGAAAAATTCTGTTGCTGCCTATTAGGTTCATTTGATTCATAGTATTATTTAGGTTGAAAATATCTTTTTGTATTTTTTGAATGACCTGTCCTTTGGTGATAAGGGTGTGTTGAAATTATCCAGTATTATTGTATTGGGGTCCATCTGGGATTTAATGTCAGATATATATATATATATATATATATACACACACACACACACACACACACATATATATACATATATACATATATATACACATATATATTATATATATGTAATTAGGTGCACTGAAATTTGGGGCTTACATATTTACTAGCATCATATCTTCTTTTTTGGAGTTTTTTCATTTATCAGTATATAATGGCCTTCTGAGGCTCTTCTGATTAACTTTCGCTTTAAATCTGCTTTGTCAGCCATGAAAATAGCTACTGCTGCTTGTTTTCAGACTCCATTTGCATGGAGTTTTGTTTTCATCCTTTCAATTTCACTCTGTGGGTGTCTTTGCCTATGAGATCAATCTCTTCCAAAGAGCATATAGTTGGATCTTGTTTTTTGATTGATTCTGCTAATCTATGTCTTTTAATTGGGTTTGAGACCATATACATTCAGTGTTATTATGGATATGTATTTATGTGGTTTATATTATGTGTTTGTAGCTTCCTGCCATTTTACTTCATTTGCCATGTTTAATTCTGTTCTCTTGTTGTTGTGGTGGTTGTACTTTGGTTTTGGTTGTTGTGTTTATTTGTTTTATGGTACTGGGGATTGAACCCAGGACAACTTAACCTCTGAGCCGCATCCCCAGCTCTTTTTATTTTGACAAAGAGTCTTGCTAAGTTGCTTGGGGCCTTGCTAAAGTGCTAAAGCTGGCCTCAAACTTGCAATCCTCCTGCCTCAGCCTTCCAACCCTCTGGGATTAAAGGCATGTGCCACTACATCTGGCTTAATTTTGTCTTGATTTTCATTTAGTTGGTTGCTCTTCAAGTGATATTCATCTATTTGGGAGTTCTGGGGTTCATCTGTGTGCAGTATATCTTTGAGTATTCATTGTAGTGCTGACTCGATGGTCATAAATTCTTTTTTTTTTTTTTTTGGAAGCAGGGATTGAACTCAGAGGCAATCGACCACTGAGCCACATCCCCAGCCCTATTTTCTATTTTTTTAGAGATAGAGTCTCACTGAGTTGCTTAGCACCTCACTTTTGCTGAGACTGGTTTTGAACTCACAATCCTCCTGCCTCAGCCGTCCGAACTGCTGGGATTACAGGTGTGTGCCACCGTGCCTGGCTATAAATTCTTTAGTTTAGCCTTGTCATTGAAAGATTTTATTTCTCCATGGATTTTTGAAGGACATCTTTACTGGATATTATATTCTTGGCTGGCAATTTTTTTTTCTTTTAGAGCTTGAAATATCTCATTCCAGGCTCTCCTTGATTTTGGAGTATGAGATGAGAGTCAGAAATGAGCCCTGTTGGTTTGCCTCTAAATTTGATGTGACATTTTTTTTTCTCTTGCAGTTTTTAATATCTTTCCTAATTTTCTGCATTAGGCATTTTGATTCTAATGTGTCTTAGAGAGGCTCTGTTGTGATGTTGTCCATTGGGTGTCCTATATGCTTCCCATATGTAAATGTCTCATTTCTAATGTGGGGAAATTTTTCTGTTACTATCTCATTGAAGATGTTCTTAATGCCTTTCCCCTGTATCTCCATGTTCTCTTCTATCCCAATGACTCTCAAGTTTGTTCTTTTGATGCTGTCCCAGGGTTCTTGTATATTCTGATCAGTCTTCCATCTCCCCTTTAATGCGTAATGAGTATTAAAGTTCACATGCCCTGTCTTCAAGACCTGAAGTTTTATTTTCTAAGTGATCTAATCTATTGGTGATGCCTTCAAGTGAATTTTAAATTTGATTCATTTTGTCTTTCATTTCCAGGAGTTCTGATCAGTTTCTTTTCATTAACTTTATTTCTTTATTGAAATGGCTTTCATCTCCTCTTTTCACTCTCTTAATTCCTTTCCTAGATCTTCTTTTATTTCCTGGAACATTTTAATAATCAGTTTTTATACATTTTCTCTGCGGTTTTGTCCATATCACTGTCTGTGGGATTCTGTTTTGAGGGATTGTGAATTTGGGGGGAGATTTGTTTGCCTGTTTTCTCATGTTTTCAGAGGTCTTGCACTTGTGCCTCAATGGAAACAGAGTCCTCTTCCTCATTTACACATGTTCTTTTGTGTGTACTTATCTCTCTTGTTTTGGGACTTCTATTCTTGATGTAGGAGTAGATGTCCAGGAGTGAGGTCCCCTCTGGTTGATGTTCCTTGGGGTCTGGTTGTTGGTGTGGGGTTTTTCTTCCCCAATCCTACATGTTGAAGTGTTGCTGAGGCTTGGTGAGGCTAGATCCTGTGTGAGGTGAGATGCGCTGTTACTTGACTGAGCTGTGAGCATTGCTCAGGAGCAGGATCTCTACTTTGTGAATTGGAAGCATTCCAGTCACTTTCCAGCCACCCTCAGAGGAAGAAGGGAGCCAGGACCAGCACTGATGTTGGCAATGGTGTACAGCCTTAAGATAAATGTCTGGTGTCTATGCTGACATCTGAAACTCCAATCACTACCCATATAGGAATGGTGGGGTCAGCGCTGAACATCAACACCAACAATAAAGAACTGTGACCTAGATCGGGCATTTAAAAAGAACTCAGACCCATGTATGATGATACCATACACAAGTCAAACCAAGGCTAAGAATAAACAGGTGCAGAAGAAAGCCATTGAAATGAAAGTGAAATTATATGAATATGTATATAGATGTACTATGTATACATATACATAAGTATATATATTTCAAACTTCTCTGTGCAGTAAGAGTGCACACACACAGACACACACATTATCTTGCAGAATGGAAAAACACGAAAAATAATAAAATACAGTGAAATGATATTTGAAAAAATTTTTTAAAAGATTTAAAAGAAATGAGTGGTGGTGAAGATGGGAAGGAGAACAAACCATGGTGAAGCGGCGGTGAGGGGCAGAGAGGTCCTGGTGGGCGGCTCCTATCAGTAGTGACCGTAGTGGCTGCTGATGCACGGTCAGCTCAACTCCAGGGCTTCTGCCACAGTAGATGAAAGAAGGAACACAAGAACAGCCTCTTCTCTCATACTGGGTTAAACACTGGGGGAGGTAGAGGTTGGGGTTCATAAGAGAAGCTGGGGTGACTTGCTGTCCCCCACGTCACCAGCACTGGGGTCTGCGGCCTGGAACGTTGGGCCCTTCCCCAATGTGGGCCCAACCCCTGTGGAGCGGTCCTGAGATCACTTCAAAGGGTCCAGGCAAGTGTGAATGCGAAGCCCTCTTACACTGCACTGGAGGACTTTCTCTGAACTTAGGCCTAGATATTCCTCTGCCTCTTGGCGTAGCTTGTGCTTTAGCCCCAAGGGCTCTTCTGCTTTGCCGGGGCAGCGCCCACAGCACTACGGGCTGGAGATGGAGATGATTTCATGGTTTCTGGAGCTTCTTGCCTCCCTGGGGAGGAAGGTGGTATGCAGGGGTGCCCCTGAGAGCAGCCTGGGGGCTCCACACACAACCCAGGAGTGCTTGGTGGGGCCCTGGGGCAGGCCTCTGCTGCCCGCAGGGACGCAAACCTCCTCCTGAGGCACCTCGGGCCACCAGTGGTTTCCGATGAGTTGGAGCTGGCACGGAACGTGGGCCAAAATGTACGTTAAATGGGAGAAGCTAGTTGCAAAGCTGCCTGGGTAACCACACGCAGTCAAAATGCACTATGACCATGCCGTGTTTGGAACGGGGGACACACCAGAGCCAGAGGACTCTTAGAAAAGCCCTCCTCCCAGACAGGAGTCAGAGCAGGCTGCCGTCAGGCTGTGGTCGCAGGCCTGGCTAAACAAGCACTGGCTGCTAGGAGACGTCGTTTCTCAGCTGGGGTGCGTGGAGTGGCGGTGTGGCCTTTGTCTCTCCTTCTCACTAGACAGGGAAGCTCGGCCAAGGGAGCCCCCGGGACCAGCTCGCAGGCCACAGGGCCTCTGCAGCCTGTTCTCTGCCCTCTCGTCTCCCTCGCAGGCACGAGGCTCACCAGCAGGCCCGTGGCCTGGAGGAGGCAGCGGCCGGCCTCTGAGTGTCAGGGTCGACTGTCCTGTGCTAGAGTGGGGCCCAGGGTGTCGCCCCTGTGTGCACGTCTCCAATGCCAAATACGTAAGGAGCAGCGCACACGGGGACAGAGGTGTGGTGAAGGGACTCGGGGGAATCTCGGCAGAAGGGACCCAGTCGAACGAGGTCCAGAAGCAGATTCCCGCCAAAGGCAGCAGGCTAGATGCGTCCCTTCCTTTACTACGACCAATTCCAGTCTGACTCAGGGCCGCGCTCTTATCAGTCTGACATTGGGGCCATTACTTCACTTCTCTGATCCTCAGTTTCTTCACCAGTTAAAGGTGGAAAACAGCAGCACCCACCTCCTGAGGTGGTCTCGTGGGTGAAGACACCACCTCGGTCCAGCGGGGAGCTCCACTCGGGCTGGGCATAGAGCGAAGGCCCCATAGGCAACTGCTTTTAGAAAATGCAGAACGAAAGAAGGTGATTACGTGCAAGGACAGAAGAGAAGCAAAAACAAAGACGACCGCAGACAACTCTGTAGATTCTATAGCACAAAGGCTTTAAATAAAGTTTTACTGACATCACATCATTCCATCATACGTAAGCATCACAGCGACTTGCATGTGACTAGATGCGTAGGCATGTACCAAGCGAGACTGAAGTTCTACTTGGAGGAACTTAACAATACCCTGTCGGCTGTTTCTCTTCTGTCTCCAGCTCTCATTTGTCCACGTCAAAGATAATTTGTTATAAATGGCCAGGCCAGATTTGAAAGCACTTAACTTTCTCCTCTTTCTATCAGTCTGCACTTCATGAATTCTATTCGGTGAATTCTGGTTCACTGACGAGCACTAGTGCTTGCAGCTGCCCGGGCTGGGAAAGGTGGGTGTACCTGGAGCCACATGCATCTGGGTATAGATTCCAGCCTCACCTTGTGCTCACTTCGTGACTTGGGCACATTATGTAATTGCTTAGTTCTTTGGTCTGTCCAACGAGACCACAATAAAGTCTTCACTGAGGGTCATTATGGGGGTTAAACGAATATTTCCAGTGCTTGGCACTCAGCAGGTGATCACAGGTTGCTAGTGCCCCTGCTTTCCCCAGAGATGAGGAGATCATCGCCCTTCTCATTTTACAGACCAGAGGGCCTGAGTCCACAGAAGGTGAAGAAAAATACCCCCAGTGCCATGTCTGTGTCCTTCCCACTTCTGTCCTTTCTTTTATTAAGCTTGCATAACTTCAGTGGAGGACAGAAAACTCAGTAGGATTGAAATATACTCTCTGCCTCTTTTTAATATAAGTAAGCCACCAAGAGACTTTTAAAGCAGGAGCGACCTTCCCAAAAGTCAGTAAGTCACTGAAGAGCTGCTTTAAGTCCTCAGAGATATTAAAAACAGAAGTTCTGTTCTTCCGAGATTTCCACAGCAGAACGTAAGTATTCTGTATGCTTTGGCACCAAAAACCCCAGAACTGAGTATTCGTCTGCACATTGCAGCGTGAGCCTGCCAGAATGGAGCCACAAAGGAGCTGGGTTTGGTATTTGGAGTGGTCAGGTTTGCTCAGGACTAAGCTGTGTCTGAAGCACAGCTCTCGGCCCTTAGTCAACAGGATGGTAGAAAATGCAACTTAAATGTTGTAAATGCTATGACTCTTCTGTTTTTTCCATCTCTGCCATCTTTCTCCATAGCTGAAGATCCCCCAAGAACCACCTAGGGGAGCTCACGATTGTGCACATCCTTTATCTGAGGAAGAAGGGCAGGCTTCACTCAGCGGGCAGGAGACCTCACTGTCATCTAAGAGTGGCCAACCATAAGAATTCTTCAAAATTGTTTTGAAAATGACATTTTACCATTATAAAGTGGGTTGGATTTTACTTTGCTATTTAAATATTGTGCACATGTTTGTGTAGCTCACTTAGAGTTCTTATACATCCAGAAGCAGCAGGAAACATGAAATGTGCTGGGGGTCCTCACAGCTGCTCCATGTGTGGGAACTCCACCATGGCAAAAGGGCCACATGTGTGACTGTGCCAGTCCCCTTCCCTAGTGGCTCAGAGAGCAACCTGTCTGTTGCTCAAACTGTGGGATTGGTTGGCCAGGTCCTGGGTGTGGATCTGCAGAGGCAAAAACGGGCCAGATACAGCAAAGGCCATGAGGCACCCCCGTGTCTCTCGGGCAGTGTGCTGCTTCTAACTCCTCCCTGGATCAGCCCACCTGGTGAGAGTGGCAACTGCTGGCTCCTGTTATAAGTTGAGCACATTGTATGAAAGGAGGAGACTGAATAGTCTGTGATGGTTTCGATGTGAGGTGTCCCAAAAAGCTCATGTGTGACACAGGGCAAGAAGGGTGAGAGGAGACATGACTGGGTTGTGAGAGCCTTAGCCCAATCAGTGAATTAGTCAACCAGATGGGATTAAGTGAGTGAGAACTGTAGGCAGATAGGAGATGGCTGGAGGAGGTGGGTCCCTGGGGGTGTGCCTTTGGGGCATATATGGTCCTTGTTGAGCAGAGCTCTCTCTGCTTCCTGGGACCATGTCCCCAGCTGCCTTCCTCTGCCATGCACTTCCACCATGATGTCCTGCCTCACCTCAGGCCCTCAGGAATAGAGTCGGCCGTCTGTGGACTGAGACCTCTGAAACTGAGCCCCAAAGAAACTTTGCTCTCTTTGCTCTTGCCAGCTCTTTTGGTCACTGCAGTGAAAAAGCTCTCTGAACAGTCACATCTCTGTGCCAGCTGAGTACTAATTGGTTCTGTTTATTAACTTTTTTTTCCTCAGGAGCACAATGCTGTCAGAGTTATAATTACATATGGATATTTTGGGGTTTGTGAAGTGCTTCTTGTTTTGTTTTGTTTTTTGGTGCTGGGGATTGAATCCAGGGCCTTGTGCATGCAAAGAAAGCACTCTACCAACTGAGCTATGTCCCCAGCCCTGTGAAGTGCTTCTTGAAACAACCGTTCGTGTTGCTCTGTGCCTCCCTACTTGTGCAGTCCAAGGGGTCACACCAAGAAGGACTCAGAGACAACAAGTGGACATTTGCTTATTTCCGATTCACAGCAATTTGATTGGATATTAATCTTGGCAGGTATTCATGGGAGGAGAGAGAAGAGCAATATTTTAAAGCTGCTGCTTAAACTTACAATAAGAAAAGCACGTTCACTTACAGCTCTTAGTTGCAAGACCATTGGGTTTCTAGACTGTTCTGTCTGGATCTCATCACCCACAGCCAGAACTGGTCTGTTCTGACCCTCCGCTCCCCTCTGCCCTACTCTTCCATTGTTGTTCAGAAGTGGTTCCCAGGCGGAGGAGGCAGGTACACGGCTCTGTCCTGGGGGGCCCTCTTGATGGGCCTGTTCCTGGCTCAGAGCTGTAAACTGCATTTTCAAGTTTCAGGACCACCTCCACCTGCCTGAAGTCCTCTGCAGCATGGCGGGAGGTCGATCCGCAGTCTGCTGCTTCATTCTTGGTTCAGTTTTTAGTGGGTATTTTTCCCCAGGCCCCAGTGTCTGCCCCGCACTGCCCCCTCCTCCCGACCTGTCTCTGGTGGAATCTAAACAATGACAACAGTGTCACCAGGCCTAAGACCTTGAACTCTTCAAGCTTGGACCAACTATTTTGGAGGTCAAAGCCTTTTGTTTCTTTTGCACTTTAAAAGACATTTTAAAATACCTTTTCAAGAGATATAAGGGGTGGATCTGAAAAGACATTCTAAAGTTTGGTTACCAAGATTGTTTCTCAGAGAGTTGTCAAGAGAAGGAAAGGAAATGGTGTCCAGATGCGTGAGGAACCACTCCCAGGAAATGAAAACCGTCTTGGGCTCTGATGGAGAGGGTGGTGGTGCGGGTCAAAATTGCCAGCCTGAGCTGCGTGTAGGACAGAATGCAAAGCCTGACTGAAGCCAGGCCATGTGAGAAGCCCTTGCTTTTCTTGATCGCTCAGGCTGCTCAGAGAGGGTAAGGAGATGAACTGTGCCTCTGTCCACACACCATGTCCTCTCTCTGCTCTCCTCTCCCCGCTTCCCACTTCAGAACAGCAGCTGAGGCCCACACGTCACACCACAGTGTTCTGTGGCTGGAACTCTCAGGGAGCACAGCAGGGTGAGTGTGTCTGAAGCCTCCCGGTTCCTCAGCCCAATTCAATGCAAACTGTCCTGGGGACAGAAGCAGAGGGCAAGTTCTCTGCCGACTTGATCTGTCACACCAAATCAGAGTGGGGAAGGAGGTGCCTGGAGATGCTCCAGATGACCTGTCAGACACCAGTTTCACTCAAAGTCAGCCAGCACAGGGAGGCCACCCTGGGAAAGTTGTGCGGGCTGCCTAGAGTGAAGACGAGCTTACGCGTGTCCTGGGCTCCCTAAACGGGGACTACAGGAACTGGCTGCTATCTCAACCAGGCCTCGGTTTCCCCAACTTGAAAATGGGACAGGAGAGCTAGGTGTTCTGGAAAGATTGGTGAAGTGTTGGAAAGGATCCTGGGTCGGCTTTAGGTCCATCAAATCCCTGGACTTGTATACCAAAGTCTGTGTGCGCGGTTTCACTGAGGATGTGGATGTCGTAAAACACGAAGAAGCAACAATATTTCTCAAACTCTAAAATGTGCCTGGGAGTTTTTTCAACTGAAGGACCATCCTTTGGCTACTGGGGATACTGAAGTTACAATTGTTTCCCAATGTGTTGTAACAAAAATCAAGCATACATAGTCCTTTCTAGCACTAACCCTGTATGGCATGTTTTAAAAATTCATCTAAGCATTATTATAGAGCACTTTAATCTAGGAAATAGTCTGCTACCGTTATTTATAGATTCTGAATTGTTTTCAGTTCATGGAAACAGGGCTTATCATTGAGAGCCATGATCTTACTGATGATCTTACGACCTCAAGTCTGTGTGCATGCATACTTAGACGAGAAACATTTTGTGTCTCTAAAAATAACAAAATGGCCATTATTTTTTTTCTTACAAGTTTGAAGTGGTCAGTTAGAGTAACACACACTCTTAAGGAAATCTGAAATGGTCCTGAAGAATAAGTTGCCTGGATAGACAAAAAGTCTATTTCTTTTTGGGAAGTAAACTACAAGTGATTCTTTTTTACATGAAAATTGGTGGTTTTCACCTTCAGAAGCAGCGTCACTGGTCAGACTCACCGCAAGCGTCCAGCACCGGCTCTGTCAGGGTCATGGGAGGAGCTGGAGAGGCTGATCCTGCCCCCACGTCTGGGTTGTGGTCAGTCTGAGTCTCTCCTTCTGGATCACCTGCGTGACCCTGGGTATGTGACCCTCATCCTCTGAAAGCTTTGGGTGCCATCGCTGTTGTGCAGATGTGTGTAGCTCCCTGGACTGCCGTGCCTCTGGGCTTTTAGGGGGGACATCTCCTTCATTGTCCAGCAACCCTTCACAGGGACCGCCACCTAAAACATAGTGGTGCCACCACTCTGTCCCCTACAGGATGCTGCTCAGGCACACGTGCCAGCACCAGGGTCAGTGAGGAGGGGAAGGGTCACTCTGTCCCCACTGTCGTCACAGGACATTCTAATTCATCTGGGGACCTCTATAAAAGATGGCAGGGGACATCTAACAATGCCATCTTATCCAAATCCATCACCCCTGGGGTTACAGATGGGAAAGGAAGATGATGGAATTAACAGAATCCCGTAGTCAGATCAGCCAGAGGCAGCTCTATCCAGACCTTCTTGTCCTCACAACACCCTGGGACTTGGGAACAGACCCGTGGAGCATGGACACATAGAACTGCCCACTATGAAGTCTGGATCAACGGTTTCAGGCATTATTTGTCTAGACTGCATCTGATATCCAAGTTGCTTTTTGAAAAATCCACAAAACGTCAGAGGTAAGAGCAGCAAACTGTGTTATTAAATAGCAGCTTTCATTTTTTTTTTTGTTCTAAGTCCTAGTTGGTGTTTGCTAAGGTGCTTCGGCTAAAGGTCAAAATGGTCATTTTGCTAATGCTTGAGCAGACGGAAAGCCCTGGGACATCCTGGTCCTACAGAGGAGAGTTTGAAACGTGATGTGTTCTGGGTCCTTGGGACTATCCGTGACCGCTTGTGAGGGTACAGGGTTCAGTGCTCCGGTTCCTCTAAATCAAGCTCTTAGTACTCTCACTCTGCCGACTCCCGGTCAGTGTGAAACACACGGGTCAACTGCCGTCCCTAATTCCAGTGTGACTGTAGAGGGACATGGCCTTGCCTCTTAACCATTGAAAAGGGGTCAATTTGGGTGCCAAACTACAGAAAGGCTGTTTTGGGGACAGATTAGATATCGAACACATCAGAGTCAGTGCTCAGGAAAATGAACAGGATATAATCTAATATCTTTAATTTTATGTACACAGATATAATGTGTGCCAACTTTGTACATGAGATACAGAATTTAAACATTTTACTCAACAAATAAGAATTTACAATAGCAATATCACTGACTAGCGGGCTGTCCACTTAAGAATACTTAGATTAGATCTGTCCTTTAACAAGAAGAGAGTTTAATAGTTTACAGTCACAGAAACACTGACATTTCAAACAAGACTTATAAAATAATTTATATATATATGAATATATATGTCCTACCATCTATAGAGGGGAACGATCTGCATCTGGGGACGTGTGCAATGAATGGCGCACTTTGAACTTTCAGGTAATAAAATAATTTAGAAGCAGTTCATGCAGTGGTCAGAGCGAGGGCTGCAGTTCCTCCAAGGCGTACTGTGTCTGATGTCCAGTGGCATCGGAGGTGCGCAAGGTGCCCTGGGAGTGCCGGAGCAGGTCTCTTGGCTGCTAGGTAAACACCAGCACCCGTGGGTCTCCTTCCTTCCGCAGCGCGAGCGCAGGTCAGGGCTCCTCTCAGCTGCGGGAGCGGCCGGTCAGCAGGTAAAGCGACTTGAGGCCTCTGCTGCGGAGCCTAGCAGAGCTTCCTGGTCTTCACGACTTTGCTCTGGTACTTCACGGAGTGGCCCCCGTGTCCGATGACATAAACGTCCAGCAGGTAAGACTTGCCGGGCTGGAGGCCTTTGATGGTCTCTGTGGTCACCGCTTTCTGCAGGTTCTGGCTGTGGAAATACTTGCAGAGGACCTTCTCCGACCTCTGCCTGGCGTCCGGCCCGAGGCACCGGTTCTGCTCCCGCCTCTTCTGGTCTTCGTCATAGTTGTCATCCACCTCTTTTCTGTAGATGCAGAACTTGTTCCTCTCCTGGGTGCCCAGCCAGGCCACTGTGGCCGAGGAGCAGGTGCGGAGCCTGTCGAAGGCTTTGATCCGCGTGTCTTCGGGGAGAGAGGGGAAGGCCTGCTTGCCGGGCCTCGTGGTCGCCAGGATTTTCAGCATGGAAGCTCCTTTCTTGTTTCCTTTCAGTCGGACGAGGTACTTGGCCTTAGGCTTTCCTCTCAGCTGGAACTGCCGGATGCCCTCCACGTTCTGGGACAGAAGCAGCTTCCCGTCTCTTCTCACTTGGATCTGAACAGCGTCCAGGCAAGAGTGAACAAATAAGGTCACCTTCTGGTGGGAAGAGACAGGAGCAAAGCGGAGGAACGTGGCCCCCTTCCTCTTGACAAACACATCTGTCACCTTGCCGTCCTTGAGCTCCAGGGTCCTCTGCTTGGCCTCCCCCTTGGTCCTGGCGAAGGTGCCCACGTAGGCAGTGCTCATGTTGGTGTTGGTGTTCACCACAAAGACGTCGAAGTAGTGCTGCGTGTCGGGCTTCAGGTCCGAGACGGTGAAGATGTTCTTGCTGCCTATGCAGATGCTCTGAATGTCAGCCTTGGGCCTTGGGTGGCCAGGACGGCCCAGTTTAGGAGAAGTCTTCGCCAGGAAGCCGCGTTCTTTGCCCAGGTGGTCGGGAGGAAACCCAAAATGGGCAAAGTCAAAGGGACTGAAGTCGAGACCAGGTTTGGGCGCCATCATGAAGGAGTCCTCTGCGCCCAGCTTGGCTTCCACTGCACAGAGACTTTTGAAATTGTGCTCTTTGTTAATGACCACACAGTACTGGATAGGCTGACTCAGCAGCGAGGCAGTGGGGCTTGGTTTCCAGGCCAGCGTGACTGTGGTGCGCCCCAGGGAGGTTACGTCTACTCTGGGGTCATAAGGCAGCTCTGGGTACGGCTGGTCCGACTCCGGAGTCGTGGTGGTGTACACTTTGAAATGCGTGTCCTTCTCCGTGGAAAGGAGCTCCAGCTGGTACAGACCCGATGGGGAGCTGGAGGAGATGAAGGACTCCACGGCGTTGCCCTTGTAGGAGAACAGCTCCGTACCTTCCTCATGTGTGATCTGCTGCCTCTGCTGCTCCAGCGGCTCGGGGTCACCTGCAAGACAGGGGCAAAGCACAGGCTGCAGGTCACTGTGGTCTGCTGGCTCTGGACCTGTGCACACGGCTCTCACCTTGCTCTCCGTGATAGGGACAGCACACACTCATCACAGGACACTGAGACGGTACAGAAAGTGACCACAGGGGAGGCCAGCTGCTGACCCGCCCTCCAGAGGCCACTCTCATCACCACTGTGGTCTGTGTCCAAACAGCCCTTCCCCCAGTGTGCCTGAGCCGTTGGGATTACTTTCACCCATTTTTCTCCATAGGTTAGTAAATTTCTTCTCATGCACAAATGGGTCTAGATGAACTGCTAGTTTTTGAATCCTGTTTTCCTCCCTCAATATGATGTCAAAAAATAACGATTGGTTGATTTCTGACCATTATGAATGATCACCTTATCAAGTATTTGGCTTTATGGATTTATTTTGTCAGCGCAGAATCTGGTTAGTGTAATTTTTAGGTTGAAAGCTACAAACTTGTTTGAGACGGTTAATCCTGACCGTCAGTCTGCCTGCCCAAAGCACAGTGTGGGGGTGGCCAGACCACTCACTGCTTCCACTATCATCAGCAGGACTGGACAACCTGATGAAGAGCAGCCAAGGCCCAGCGTCCCAACATGCCGGGAATGACAGAGGGCAAGCAGCCAAGCCACCCTGCCTTTGACGACCTTTGCTCCTCTCCTCATCAGACAGACGTTGGCATGTGCCAGGACCCAGGGAAGGACATCAGCATGTGCTGGGACCTGAGGAAGGCCTGGCAACCAGGGTAGGAAGGAACCTTTGCCACCTCACCGCAGGTTGAAAGCGAGATATGTAAAATTTCACATTCCCCAACTTGAGAAGGACAGGCCACACCCCAGGGCAGTTAAGTCTTGGCCTCTGAGGGAGGAACCAAGCCAGGGTAGCTTTCCAGGCCCTTGGGGATCCTGCCGTCCAGGAGAGACTGCAGGTAGCCACGGGGGCCAGCGGAGCAGCTTGCAGACTCTGCTCTTGGCTGCACCCCGTCTCCCCTGGCATGGGTGCTCCCGCGTAGCCACGCCCTCTTCTCCCTCTCCACCTGCAGCTTCTCTGGTACCCAGGCCACCCTGCTGCCTGGCAGGGCCCAAGGCGGCTGCTCACCTGAGCTGTCCCCGCTGCTGTCCTCTGGCAGCTCCTGCAGTCCCAGCTTCCACTCCAAGGGTGCATCGCAGGGCGTCACGGTGACCGAGAGCGGAGTATTGTCCTCTTCAACCACAAAGAAGTACCTGCGGGAGGGCAGGCCAGATGAACTGTCAGCAAGGACCGCGGGCAACGCAAAGATGGGAGCCAGGAGGAGCTGCCTTGGTGTCACCCTTGGCTGCACTTTGGTGACTGAGCAGGGTGGCACCAAGATGCCAGCTGCTCCTTCCCCAGTGTGGTGCAGCAGGCACGTCTGGTGCCCTGGTGGGGACATCTGGCAGGGCAAGGCTGCCGTCCTGAGAGCTTCACGCCTGGCTCTACCTTCCACACCACCATTTGAGGAACACTTTCCATCCTTTCCATCAGTGGGAGGACCCTTCTTTATCTTTTCTTGATCATTAATATTTCCTGTTGAATAGATTCATGATTTTAAAACAGAATTCTATTTAATTTTTTAAATATTTTTTTAGATGTTGATGGACCTTTACTTTTTTCATTTATTTATATGCGGTGCTGAGAATCGAATCCAGTGCCTCACACATGCTAGGCAAGCGCTCCACCACTGAGCCAGCCACACCCCCAGCCCTAAAAACAGAATTGTAAAGACAGGAAGGCTATGTTTTCCCCTCAGGGCTTTTTACATGATGCCTCAAAAGGTTTTTAAAGGGGAATAAACATCACAATGTTGCCTAACTGTAAAAACGCTGTGTGCTCATACTGCAGTTAACCCTGATGATTTCATCTCAGGGCTGGAACTGCTCACTGGGTCCGTGGCAAAGAAAAGCAGGTTTTCCTTCCTGCGCACAGTAGGGCTGAGGACCTCTCTCGGCCCTGTTCTCTCCTACCCACCACCCACCTGCTGTCCAAGACTTCAACCCTCCCGCGGGCTCCCCCTGCCCTCTCCTCCCTCACCTCCAGGCGGAGCTGGGCCCTGTCTACACATCCCCTCTGTCTCTACAAGTGACCTCCCCAGACGGGGCTTTACCTCTTGCATGTTAACAGATTTAACCTGTCAGCCTGAGCCCGAATTCCAAGTACAGCCACCTTCTTGCCATGCTCTCTAAGACATTAAGGGAATTTCAAACTTAACGTATCTCCAAATTTCTGATTCTTTCCCCAAATCAGCTTCTCTACAGTCATCCGTTTTCAGTGAATGATGACTCCAACCATCTGCCTTTTAGGACAGAGTTTTGGAGTCCTTCTTGAAGGTCTTTCTTTTCCCCTCCACATCCGATGGATCAGCAGACACTTAAGGCTCCACTTTTCAAATATGCCCAGAATCTAATGCTTTGTTCTGCTCTGTGTGACCACTCAGTCCAAGCCTCCAACACCCCTTGCCCAAGCCTGCCACAGCCTCCTGACTGACCTCCTGCTCCCTGGCAACCAGGGAGACCCTCCCTCCCTCCAGGAGGAGCGATGCTCCTAAGCCTGCAGACAGCTGCCCTGGCCGAGACCCCCAAGAGCGTCTTGTTTCGCTCAGAGCAGGAGGCCCTGACTGCAGGTCTCACAAGCTCCTCCACGTCCTGCCTGCAGCCGGCCAGCCCTTCTCCAGCTTGGTCGGCCTCACCTGCTCCTTGCTGTCCTTGGACACACGGACTCCTGCCTTGGGCCTCTGACGCTCTCCACAGGAGAGGCTCTTCCTCCCCGGCTGGCCTTACCTGCAGACCCTTCCCACTCTGCACCCCGAGTCTCTGGTGCTCTCTGGTCCTCGGCAAGACACCCCACCTCGCCACGAAGCCTCACCCATGTCTCAGCACATCCCTTCTTGCTCTGCTTTTCCACCTACACCAGGGCAGGACGTTGGCTCCTGGGAGACTCAGAGACAGCGAGACTCTGGACGAAGTATCTGTTGAGTGAGTTGGTGGAGCGCGGTCCCACGTCCACCTCCGCGCCATTTGCTACACCCACATCGTTCCTTACATTGCTGCCGAGTGATCTCTTCAGACAGGGAATCTATCTGTGACCACAGCTTTGTTCCCGTGGGCAGGCTTCCCCGTGGGTCCTGCCTGTCTCACCATCTCTGGCCCTGTCACCACCCGAGAGGGCCCTTGTGTTGCCCACATAGCCTTCTCTGGTTTCCCAAGCCCTGCCCTGTCTGAGCGCCTTCACGGGAGGCTTCCCTGCAGCCCACACCTGTCAGGCACACAGGGATGCTGCTGCTTCAGGGACCTGCCCCACTCATCCTGGGTCAGGTGCTCCTAAGGACCCCAGAAGGTCCTGCACCCTGCGCTCTGGGCACCTGCTGCAATTTGTAGTGATACATTTGTACGATGATTTGGTTGGTATCACTTTCCCCGCAGAGCCCACCGAAGATTCATTTCCCAGCACTCAGCAGATTCCTGCAGACACAGGTCCTTGAAAGACATTTCTAAGTGAGGAAATCACTGAGTGAAGTGATTGGAGAGCCCTCCGTCTCACCTCAAGTCTAGCCTGAGGATGTGCACACCTGGAGCCTTCTCTCTGGGGAAGAGAGGTTGAGAGAAAACGTGCTTTCCCCTCACTGTCCCAAGGTGAATTTGGAGCCAGGAGTGGGTGGGGCAAGGGGAGACAAGTAAATTGAAGACCCCATCAAAACAAAACAGCTAGTTCATGAAATGGCAGATGATCATCTGGGGAAAACAGCTAGATGAAGAGCTGTTTGTGTGTGGAGAGCGTCATGTGCACAACCCTGTCTGAAGAGAAAGGCCGGCAGTCTTGAGGTTAAACCCAGCCTGCTTTCTGCAGAGCAGACGTCTGATTCATTGCCCAGGCTGCATGGACCTACCAACCCCACGCACACAACTGCGCCTGCCTATCTCACGAAGGAACAGAGACAACAAAGTGATTTTTCTGGCATTACAAAAGCAAAGTGTCCAAACCTTCCGGCTGTGTCTGGTTTCCGTGCACCGTGGGACACTGGTGCCCAAGCAGGGCAGATGGGACAAGTTCACCCCGACCTTCCTGGCAGGTAAGAAGTTGATCCCCCAAGTGAGCAACGGTGTCTCAGCATGAGCCCAGGCCACAGGCAACTAATGACCATGAGGCACTTGTATCCTGAGGTAGTCACTCCACACAGGCCACGGGGCCCTGCCTTTCTGTGTGGGAGCCCTTCTGTGGTGGCCACTGGCAATGTGAATAAGCCTAGGACCCCACAGCGCTTCTGTCCACACGCACATGCAGGAGAGGTAAGCAGAGAGGACAGGACCTCGTCTGTGTCCAGATATTTACTGTCCTGTGAGGCGGACAGGAGACGCCAAGGGCCAAGGGATAAACACGCACAGGCCGCTCAGCCTTGGAAATTCATGCGTCAAAGAGAACGACGGACAGACGCCTTCTGCTTCCCCTGCCAGGCTTCATCCACAATGCCATGCTCAGCTGGCACCCAGCAACGCCGTGTGCCACCTGGCGTCCTCCGCCCGCCCCACAGCCAGGGTCCCACCCCTCATGCCACTCCTCCCACGACGTGGGACAGCAAGCAAGGCACCCCGTCGTGGACGCCAAGGGCCTGGTAAGCCTTTTGCAAGGAAAAGGGAAAGTAAAGGATGGAGCCAACGAGGGAGATGGAAAGGAAGGGCGGGCGGAGGCGCTCCGGCGGGAAGGGCCAGGCGGTTCTCAGCGGCTGCCCAGCTGCACCTGAGGACAGCGCGTCCAGAGGAAGCCGCAGCCTGGCTCAGCCACTGCCGCCCAGAGCCGCGGCCACCCCGCTTAGGGAGCAAAAGCCATTTCTGAAGACAGGGCTTGGGGTGCAGAGGCACTCAAGAAGCTCAGGGGACAAAGTCACCTGAAGAGCAGGCTGTGTTCAGGGGGAACTCGGACAAAGCAGGACTGTTGGGAAGCAGCCCACTGCCCTCCACCTCTGCAGGCCAGGAACACACACGCTGTGTGGCCGTCCTTCCCCTTGTCCCTCCACTCCTGTGAGCAGCCCTTACGGGGGCAGAGCCACCTGGGTTTTGCCAGGCTCCTCCTCGACCACGTTGATCCACAGGAGTCTGTCCCTTGGGGCATGGAGAGGGGACTCCCACACCCTGCTGCTCTCAGTCGCCAAGGGGAAACTGCTTCCTCTGCCCTGGCCCCCGACCACCAAAGGACAGAGCGCTCAGCAGGGGGCTGCCTCCCAACTAACAAGACCACCACTGCACTGCGCCGGTGATCTCTGGAAAACGGGTTCTGAGCGAAACGAGGCAGTTCTGTTCTTGCAGTGGCAAGCGAGGTGCCACACCTTCAGAGGAGGGACTGCTTGTAAATGTAATCATCCAAAGATGAACTGTGGGTGGGTGGGGGGCTGGAGAAGGGCAAAGGGAGCGACTTCAAGTATGACCAGCCCATTGTCTATTATTCATATGACACCACACACATCTGTGAATTCTTAAGGTCAAAATCCTTAGAAGTATTATGTGAACTCAATTTGTTGATGATGTTGGAGTAAAGGAAACGAGCAGTGTTAGTTTTTAATCACTGTTTGATTTAATTCTCTCAAAATTTGGTAAAGAAATATAATCCTTATAAAACTTAATGCAAACTCTTGAAGAATCATGTATATTCGATGAATTGCATTTTAATCCTACAGTCCTGCAAATAAGGAAATCATCCTCCTACAGTGTACCCTGATGCCAAGCTTCCTCTCCCCCTGAAGGAGACCACAGTCAGCAAGGATCAGCAGCCTCCCTCGGCCACCCTGAGTGGCAATGCCACCTTTCTTTCTCTCAGGAGCAATAGGTGATGCTGCTCCCAGGCTGGCTTGCAACCACTGGGGCTGGATCTACGGGAGCTTCCCTTAGGGAGAGGCCCCAGGAGCTCACAGACATGGAAGGTGCGGCGGGAAGGGTACCTTTTTGGTGTGTCTCTGAAGAGATAGCTGCTAATTTCAGCTCCGTCTGGAATGACTGATGAATCGTGGAAAAATGCCTTATCTCGGATCTGCATCTGGAAAAGCTCCTCATCTCGAGTGGGCAGCTTCTGGGCCCTGGAGCCAAGAGGCAGCAGCAGCCACAGCACACTCCAGCCCAGCAGCAGCATCCTGGGGAACAGAGAGGACGGCGGGTTAGTTCTGCAGGCAGGCCCTCCCAGATGCCCTCTTGCATGGAGCCTGTTCTGAGCAACAAGCAGGTGTCGCGTGATCTTGGGTACACACACACTCTCTGGAAGCATTTCTCCTATGTTTTTTCCCAAACTATTTCAAGATGTTGAGAATGAATTCACCAAAATATCAGATGCTCAAAGGAATTTTAAAGATACTCGATGCATTAACTTCCCACCTCAATCATGGCAGAAACCAAGGTGACCATTACAGACGGCTTAAAGCCAATGTGCAGAGCTTGAACTAGGGTGGCCCTTGGGGTCAGCCCATGCAGCTGAGGTGAAATTACCAGATGTGAGCTGGAGTCCATCTCAGCAGTCAAGTTACAACTTGCTGCTGAGGTTGAACTATTACTTTCAACATAAGTCACAGAGACCCTCAAAAGCCAGAAAGCTATGCAAATTATTTTATTCTTCTTTAAAATTTGAAGCCTGGTGCAGTGGCACACGCCTGTAATCCCAGTGGCTCAGGAGGCTGAGACAGGAGGATCGCAAGTTCAAACACACCCTCAGCAAAAAAGTGAGATCCTAAGCAACTCAGTGAGACCCTGTCCCTAAATAAAAATTCAAAATAGGGCTGGGGATGTGGCTCAGTGGTTAGGTGTCCCTGAGTTCAATCCCCCGTACCCCCCCCCAAATTTGAGCTGCGTGCAGTGGCACATGATTGTAATCCCAGCTACTCAGGAAGTCAAGGCGAAAGGATCTCAAGTTAAAGGCCAGCCTGGTGATTTTATATAGTATTAGGGTTATTCCATGATTGGATTTTCATAAATCAGAACTTTTTCAGAGATTATGACATTCAGCTCTCTCACAGGTCAAGGAATCTGTCCAACATCACAAGGCGAGCTACTTACTGACGCCCAGGTGTTGTCAGCCACCAGACTCTCCCGCCACCCAGGTCGGCCCATCGCATCAGAAAGCAGGCTTGCTTCCACCCTCGGAGCAGGGCGGGCCTGGCCAGCTGTGTATGTAAGCCTAGGCCTCGGCCTCCGCAGGGGTTCTCGCCAGTTACCCTCTGCAGTTACCACTGGCTCCCAGCAGTGTCTTTCAGATAGCAGGTCACTCTCTACTGCCCTGCTGCTCAGGGTGTCGCAAGCCCCCTCTTCTGCCTGCTCGGTGGCCATCAGGAAGCCCAGCCAGGTGAGCTCCGTCAGGTGCCAGCCCAGGGCCTTGCTGCACGCTTGCTCTCACTCAAAGAGCTATGTTAAGTCCCAGCACTTAGGGAGGCTGAGACAGGAGGATCGCAAGTTCAAAGCCAGCCTCAGCAATGGCGAGGCGCTAAGCAACTCAGTGAGACCCTGTCTCTACATAAAACACAAAATAGGGCTGGGGAGGTGGCTTAGTGGTCAAGTGCCCCTGAGTTCAATCCCTGGTGCAAAAAAAAAGAGCTATGTAAGGAGTGGTCTTCTTTGCCCCTCCGACTTAGAGAAATATGGCATTTCTACATTTCAGTACTTTAAATAGTGAGAAATTCTAATGCAGATATTTGCAATAATTTGAGACATGAGGTGAATACCAGTTTTATTTTAAATAGTCACTACTTTAGATACAATTAATTAACCTCTACTTAACACATCATTTGACTCTAATTTTGTCTTTCTTTGAATACTATCAAAAATAGATTCAGACAACTAAAATGTTTTTGAAGGGAATACATTTGTCTTATGACGAAAATGTAAAAAAGTTGGGCACAGGAGTGCACACTAGTAATTCCAGCTTCTTGGGAGGCTGTGGAAGGAGGATCACAAGTTTGAGGCCAGCCTCAGTGACTTAGCGAGACCCCAACTCAAAATTTAAAAAACAAAAGATCTGTGGCTGTGGCTCAGTAGTATAGCACACTTGGTGCCTGGGTTCAATCCCTAGTACTGTGGGGGGAGTCGTTTTGCACAGTAATACTGATCAGAAAGTCATTTAACTTCTTTCTTCCAAATACCCTGTCTGCCTTTTATTTTACAGCTTTCTATTCAAAGCATGAACAGCCGCTGAGCTGCTTGGCTCCACCCGGCCCTGCCTGCACTCAGAGCCTGGGCTTGTGCCCTGTGAAGCAGGAGCCATCCCACGTGGGCCAGACCCCCATTCCAGAGGACACAATGCCAGCTCCAAGTCCCACCCTCCGTAAGGGCTCCAGAAAGCCAGATCCACTTCCCAGGTCCCATGTGCTCCTCTTGGTCACACTGTGATGGAGAGCAAGCTCCGCTGCAGACTAAGAACCCAGGCACTGAGCTTCAGCTCCCAGCCAAATGTACAACCCCAGGCAACCCACTCGGCCACTCTGGGCCTCGGGTTTCTGAATGGTTTGGATGAGAGATCCCCAACCCCAGGAAGGGACGGAGCTTCTGAGACTGAACACAACCCTCCCACCAGGCAGCCCTCAGCAACAAGACCAGGCCCCCTAACCACCTCTCCTTGGGTACTCAGGGCAGAGGCTAAGAGGGAGCTCCTGGTGTCACCAGCCATTGGCAAGGGTCCCGTCTGCAAGAGATGGCCAGGCGGCTGGACATCAGAGCTCAGCCAGGTGGGCCTCTGCTCCCTGGCTGTCTCCCCCGCCCCCTATGTTCATAAAACCTGCTCATGTTAGCACAGGAAAGTGACTTCTTTCTGTAGAACCATACCCCAAACTTTACCTCCCGATAGCAAAAGAGGGCAACTTTTTTAAAAAAAAGTCTCTTTGGAAACGGTTAGAAGTTGCTGGCCTGCTGTGCTCATCAGGAGCGCGCAGCGGGCGGGCGGGCCTGGCCACTCCAGGGCAGCCGTCCTCATGGGGCTCCACATCTGTCCACACAGCTGTCCACTGCACAGGGCCACTGCAGGACTGGCCAGCTAAGTGGTCCAGTGCCCCAGGAATTCAGCCGGCCCAGAACCAGAGCCAGCCATTGTGGGTAGGAGGGCCCAAGTTCCTCAGCTGCCCTGGGGAGAATTTCCTCTTATTAACTCAGCTGACGGCCAGAGGCGACTTGTGAGATGGTGTATTGTGAGCGTCCTCCGCACATACCGCCTACAGGGCCCTCTTCTGAAGTACTCCCCGCACCAAAGGCCACCCATGACCCTCTGAGGTGGACACTACGAGTTTCCTTGTTTGAAAAATGAGAAGGGAGTGTAGGCAGGTCAGGGTCACAGGAAATACTAGACAGGTAAGAACATGAACTACTCCTTGTAAATGAGGGAACACACAGGAAACCCAACCGCATGCTCTCCACGCAGCTGCCTGGCCGGCGCCGAATGCTGCTGAGCAGTCTGGGAAGACCCGCCAGGTGCAGAGCAAGGACCCGCAGGGCCCGCCCCACGAGGCTTCCTCACGCGCATGTTGCAGCAGAAACCGGACAATTCTCAAAGGTGTTTGTAAGGCTGCGTCGTCTTTACTGAAATGCATAGAACTAGACGTGCTTTGGATTGGGGATTTGTTTTTATTTTGGAGTTTGGATATTTGCACATACATAATGACATATCTTGGGTATGGACCCAATTTGAACACAAAATTTATGCTTCTTATATACCTTATATACATGGTCTGAAGGTAATATTATAGAATATTTTAAGTGATTTTGTGAATAAAATAAAGTTTTATAGTGTGGAGTTTCCTACTTGTGGCTCGTTGGTGCTCAGAAATCTTGGATTTTGGAGCCTTTCAACCTTCAGATCTTCAGGGAACCTCAGCTGTGTGGATAAAGCTGTCAGAGCCAAGGGTGGGTGTGGCTGCAACTCGCCATGGAAGTTAGAAGGAGTAAGTTCCAGTGCTCTGGGGCCTGTGCCCAACCTCCCTGCCACCAGCTCTCATTCCTCAAGAAACTCAGGATGGAACCACCATCTGACCCAGACGTCCCTCTCCTTGGTATTTATCCCAAAAGACTAAAATCAGCATCCTATAGCAATACAGCCACCTCAGTGGCCAGCCTGGGAATCAACCAGGTGCTCATCAACGGATGAATGGACTAAGAAACGGTGCTGCATACACACCACAGAGAGAACGGAATTATGGGACGGACATGGAGACTCTCCTGCCAAGTGAAATCAGCCAAACTCAGAAACACAAAGGTCGAATGTTTCCTCCGATGTGCAGAAGCTACAGCAAAATAAGGAAAGGGAGAGGGAAGGCGAGCGCACTGCAGAGGGACGTCAGTCACGCGGGAGAGGCTGAGGGCATCGGGAGGGAGTAGGGGAGGCCACGCGTGTGAACACGTAAAGACACCACAGGGAATTCCACCTTTATGCATAAGTAAAAAGAACCAGTCAGACATAAACAGAGGAGCATAGGAAGCCTCGCAGGGTGGAGGAAGGAGACGGGGAGGGAGGGCAGGAGGCAGATGGAGGGAGCGGGAGCTGAGATCGGATTCCACGTGTGTGTGAGTTTGCGGGGATGGACCAGCAACCATGTGTGACTATAAAGCTCAAAAAAAGAAAATTTCACTCTCCCAACTAAAATTCTATCAGGTCACACTTTTTGTTTCTGAAATCATCTTAATTTATGGGCCACTTATGGGCAAAACAGATATTTTTCTGAAAAGCATTTGAGATTAGCAGGACCCTGAAGCACAGGAATTCTACTTGGTCACTTTATGGTTTTCAAAATGTTATCTAATAGCATTCCACTGTTGTTGAGAAAACATATTCAAACATTAGGGAACATTAACCATTTGTTCAACTCGATCAGTACACAGGCAGGAATTTTTCTTTAACAAAATACATTTAAAAGAAGCTCCAAATACAACTAATCAAAAGTTACTCGGCAGATACACTGTGCATATTTTTGTAACTTGTATTCACTGTACAAAATGGAAGCTTTACTCAGAGATTGTTTAAATGGTTGTTTTAGGATTTTATAGATTTTTTTTCCTTGCCAATAAAATGTTCTCTCTCAGACTTTCAGTTTAAGAATCGGTCACTTTACATAAACAATTTATCCTTCCTAAGAACCAGTCGGTCTGTGTGAACAGACTTCTAAGGTTACACAAGTGCCCTCTAATGGCATAACTTTTCCTCTTGTTTCTTTTTGTTACTTGTAGGTATCCGGAGCTTAGCTAGATTTCAAGTTTAAATTAAATGTCAACCAGAATTTCACTTTCAGCAGGATTCTTTTCCCAAGGCCATCTGGTGGATGAGGCAGGAAACGTCTCGGTGCAGCTCCACAGAAGCACAGTGGCCAGGACGACGCCCAGCGCTTTTCCTGTGCGAGGCGAGGCGAAGCGACCAGCGCAGCTGCAGGATCACTCACAGCCCCGGCACCTGTGCCGCGGCCCACGGGCCGAGAAGGTGGGTTCGCGCTGGACTGTGAGGTTCTGGTGGACCAAGCTAACCTAGAATGCTGACCCTGATCATGCCGTCAAAGGCCCTGTTCACACCTTGCACACACCCTCAGGCGCTGCCAAAGCCGAAGAGAGAAAAGTCCCAATGATGTGATGGACCTCCATCCCTGGAAAATCAATCATGTACGATGGTTTCTCCGCTGGAATGCCAGTGTGTCCTGGGTTAAAAGGAGAAACTGTTTCTGAGATAAAATGCCCCCAATTAACCAGGGATTCTCTACTGACAGAGGGAGAGGAAGAGGGTGGGTGCTGCCAAGTGAATGTCTCCCAGCAGATTTAGTCATAAGGTGCACGTGGACGCACACACACGCACATTCACACACACACACACGGTCTCAGAGTGTTCAGACACCACGAGGCTGACCAGTTGTTGGGGGGGTAAAGACAGCAAGCGGTGGTCCTGAAGGATCTATTAAATATGAGGGGCATCGCTGCCTCTCTGGGGAGCAGCCAGTGGCTACAGCCCAAGGGATCTGCAGAAGGGCTTGCTTTTGAAAGCCTGAGGACCAGGGTGACGGAGCTCCTACCTACCTCCGCCATTTTTTAAAGTTTATTTGTTCTAATCAGTTAGACATGACAGCAGAATGCCCTTTGATTCATCATACACAAATGGAGCACAATTTTTCACATCTCTGGTTGTACACCAAGAAGGGTCATCCCATTCCCGCAGTCATATGTGTACCTAGGGTGACAATGCCCATCTCATTCCGCCCCAAGCCCCCTCCCTCTGCTCCCTCCCCTTTGGCCAATCCAAAGTTCCTGCACTCATCCCATGCCCCCCTCTTATGGATCACATCCACTTACCAGAGAAAACGTTCAACCTTTGGTTTTGCGGCATTGGTTTACATCACTTAGCATGATATTCTCTAATTCCATTTATCTGCACATGCCTCAATTTTATTCTCTTTTATCTCTGAGTAACAATATTCCATTGTGTATATATACCACAGTTTCTTTATCCATTCATCTATTGAAGGACATCTAGGTGGGTTCCACAGTTTAGCTATTGTAAATTGAGCTGCTATAAACACTGAAGTGGCCGCGTCACTGTAGTGTGCTGTTTTTAAGTCCTTTGCGTATAGACCAAGGAATGGGATAGCTGGGTCAAATGGTGGTTCCATTCCAAGTTTTCTAAGGAATCTCCATTCTGCTTTCCAGATTGGTTGCACCAATTTGCAGTCCCACCAGCAATGTATGTGCGTGCCTTTTCCTCCACATCCTCGCCAACACTTATTGTTGCTTATATTCTTGATAACTGCCATTCTGACTGGCGTGAGATAAAATCTTAGAGTAGTTCTGATTTGCATTTTGCTAATTACTAGAGATGTTGAACTTATTTTCATATGTTTGTCGATCAGTTGTATATCTTCTTCTGAGAAATGTCTGCTCAGCTCCTTAGCCCCTTTATTGATTGGGTTGTTTGTTTTTTTTTTTGGGTTCTTGGACTCCTCAGGGTCAGGACTGCAGGGATGAACTAGAGGATCTTAAAGAAAACGCCCATAAACAGCCGTTATCGGTCTGCAAGGCGCAGGAGCAGAGAAAACAAGGGTTACTGAAACTTGCAAATAACTCTTAAGAGAGTTTTGGGCATTAATGTGAACTTCTTGATCTATGGAACTTTTGGTGCTGTTAAAATAAACGGTCAAATTGACCTGGTTTACCCCTTTCTCACCAGCCTGTGGAAATGCTTGTGAACTGTAAAAGTCACGTCGGGTAAGCAGAAGAAAACCTTACAGGCACCAGAGTAGCTTACCACTGTTTCAACCAAACGCCCAAGACTCTCTCCATTGCCACAAAAACACCATATACTTAAAAGCAAGAGAACTTGCTCCAGAGTGTGTAGCCACAAAATCTATCTGTAATTATACAAGATCAAGTAGTCATTTTGCCAATCTTGATTAAACCTCTGATTTGCTTAGTGCATACCAAAATTTATTATATGAAACTGAACTGTGTAAATAGTAAATAAATATATACAGCTGGATAAGTTTTAGCTCTTTAAAAATATATTCAGTGGACCTAAACACAAAAGTTAATTGAAAATCTTAAAGTAAGGGAATTTCAAACCACTAAAGAGCTTGTGTTTGATATTTATATACTTCTGTTCAGTTATACTACCTGACCAGTGCAAGGAACTTGCAAATCTGGTAAATAAACAGCTCCAAGGCTCTCTGGCTGGAAGGCGCCATGGCACAGGGAGGAAGCTTCTCAGAGCTGCCTTCTCAGAGCTGCAGGCTCCACAGAGCGGCCAGCCAACTGTCTCCCCACATGTGGGAGGGGGTAAAAGCAAATCTCTCCCCTCTCTAATATCAACATCAAGGCCCTCAGCTCCTTGCAGAGCACATGAGCAGATCTATTAAAGATGTCCTCAAGTGTCCGTAGACACTGCCTGCTAACCAGCGTAGGACAAATTCATAGTATAAACGTGCTCCACCAAGTATGCAATTAGAGAAGGCAACACTTTGAGATTCCCTTAAAGACTTTAAAGGCTACCCAGTGCCCCCAATCATGGGCAGGCCACAGACTTGAAATAAATGTACATGGCCAAAAAGAAGGAGGGGTATTCTGAATTACTTGCAGCAAATGCATCTGGAATAAATGAAATCTAATGTTTAATTACAGACAGTGGAAAGTGCATGATTATAACTGAGGATGATTTCAAGAAATAGTCTGCCGCAGAGATTTCTGTTATTTTCTTTTCCTCTTTAAATGCAAATGTTTAGCCTTCTTCATTTCTATTTTTAAACTTGAGGGCATTTGTTTTTGTTTGAATCAACCAGGCCACATCTGATAATAAATCTGAAGCATTTCATCTGGCTGTAAAGAACCGACGCAGCCTTGGTCAGAGGAAGACCCCAGCCTGCACTGGCCCATGGGGCAGTGAGCAGGGGGCCTGTGACCTGCAGCGTAGATGGCCGTCCTTTGCCAGCTTGGATGTGGGCACCGTTTACAGCAGAAACGGATTCCCAGGAGCTGTTGCATCCTTGTTGTCTTTTGCAAACAATGAAAATGTTGACTGAAATTAGTTGGTTGGTGGAAAAAAATCTAAAAATATCCTTTGCAATGGTTTAAGATGTGAGGGAAAGAGAGCAGACTGTGGTCTGGTGGCTCCATTCATGGGAAGAGGACTCCAGTGGGGTAGGGGGACTCCTGTTTGCCCTGGGCATGGTCTTTGGCACCTGCAAAAGACCCAGGGAGCAGGGTCAGTGCCGGCTCAGCCCCTGTGCTCTGCAGTGTCCACAAACAGGCTGTGCTGGGCAGCTCAGTAGCAAAGGCTGTAGGTGCGTCTCGTCTGTGATCTCCGGGTGAGTGATCTCTGGCACACACATGTCCACGGCGGGAGCTCCAACCTTCTCAAGCTCTCCCCTGAAGGACCGCGGACTCTCATTCCAAAAGGAAATTAAGTCACTACAGAAAGGCACGTACGATTAGGACTTGCCCAGGACTGCAATAGTTTCCATTCTGTCATCCGCACACACGGACGCGTGGCGCACAGCTCACCGCGGGGCCAGTCAGGGCGTTCTGATTCTAAAACGTGGCCAAGCCTATAGAATGAGAGCTACTTGAAAGGGGATCATATTTTAAAGTAAGTGACCTGCATTCCCACTGGCACTGCTGCCTGTGAAGAGCAGTGAACTGTGGAAATGGCCAGGACACGGGGTCTGCAGACACATGCAGTGGGTGATGGGCAGAGGCGAGGAGTGCAAGAGCCGCGCGAGTCCTGCTGGGCTTCCTCCCCTAAAGGCCCTCAGGAGGGGAGACGCGTGCAGGAGCCTCCGGCCCCGCAGCCCCCAGGCCGCCCAGCGAGGCGCAGGTGTGGCTTGGCGACCAGGCCTGTTTCTGCCCCCAGAGGGACGTGGCAGTGTGCCAGGAGCACTTACAATCCTCCTGGCCAGCAAAGGCTCAGCCCCGTGGCATATAGCTCCCCAACATTTTGATTTTTTAAAAGCTACTTTAGTCAAGAAGTGAATTTTTCAGTAAGATTCTCCACAGATTCCGGAGGGTGCCAAAAAACTAAACAGGGAGCCCAAGTCAAGAGAAAAGGAAGTTGCCGGACCCCAACTTGTAGGTCACCAGCCCAATATTGCAGCTGAGCTGGGTGAGGTAGAAGCTCAAAGAGCTGTCCCAGGGGTCACCATCTCCACACGAACACACGGCTCACACGTCCAGCCAGGACGCCAGCGCCTGGTCATGGTGACGCGGGGACCTCTGTGCACTGTGCCCTTGCTGCACGCCAGACCCTCTCAGGGCAGTGATCGCATGTGCAGTGTGTTCAGGAGGGTTACCGTCCACACAGACACACACCTGCGTGGGGAAACAAGACGGCCTGCGACTCTCCGCTGTGCAGGTCAAGGCCACCCTGAGACAGTGACTTCAGAAGGTTCAGAGGAGGTTTTGTGGAGGAAATGACATGCTGAGGCCAAAGTGACGAAGTGAAGCAAGCACCAATGGAAAGAGCCTCCTGGACAGAGGCAGCTGGTGCAAAGGCCCCGAGGTGGCACGAACTTGGGTACTGAGGAAAGGCAAGACCATCTATGGGGAGCAGAGGCCCCGGGGAGAGGGGGTGCTTGCTGCGGACTGCATGGGGCTCAGCACCACATCAGAGTGGGATTCTGTTCTATGAAGCCCCTGGAGCTGGGGGGACCCTGAGCTCACCCATGCTGTCTTAGCAAAACCTGTCGGGTGGGAAATGGATGTTAGGGAAAGGCGGCCACAGGGGCAAAGCCACCTCATCTTTGAGAAAGCGAAACCACTGGACAAGGCTACTGCAGTCATCCACAGCAGAGGGAGGCCGCCGACCTCTGCAGAGGAGATGGAGGACGATGGAGAGGTCGGGATGAGCTGCGAGGTGGCACCCCAGCAGGGTAGGTGGTCGGAGGCAGGATCAGACACCGCACCAGCCACCGGCACACACGTGTGTTTAAAAGACAAAGCACGAGTGTCAAAGAGAGGGGAGGAAACGGGGACGGAATCACCAAGCAGACCTGCATGGAGGATGCACGGTAGCTGCCCGCCTGAGCTGCCACTGCAAACAGCCCTTCATCAAGGAGGTGTCCAGACAGAGAAGAGAGAAGGCGCTCTGCTCAGCGCCGAGAGACCCGGAGGAAGGGAGGCAGGTGCGCCGCAGCAAGGTGTGCACATGTGCAGGTAGAATGCCAGCGAGCACTGCTGCCTCCCCAGCTGGTCAGAGGCCGAGGCAGGAGGGCGGCCCGTCCAGCGCCAGGGCAACCCAGCGAGGCCCTGCGGCAGAGCCAAAAGCAGAGAGGCCTGGGGTGCAGCTCAGTGGTGCAGACCCTGGGCTCCATCCCCTGTCCCCACACCCATCTGCATGTCTCTGTCTCCACATCTGCAGCTAGAGGCACAGAGGCGTGCCTCCATGGAGGCACAGACAAGTAAGTGACGCCGGCCCTCCAGTGTCACGGGGAGAAGTGGGATCTGTTGAACCTCCTCGAGGACAGGGGGCATGCACACACTCACTCACACACTCTCACATACACACTTACACACACACACACAGTTGCTTCTTTGAATTTTATTCCAAGGAAAGGCATGCATAATATTTGAGGAACACTACTTGGTCAAAAGTTCCTTCTTCCAAAGAAGGAAGACGTCTTTACCATGTTCTAGTTGTGGAAAGTGGTGATTTATGATGACCAATCAGAAAACAGAATAAGACAGACACAGAAGTCATGAAGAAAAATTTCATAAGAAAATCGAGTGATACGGAATTTGTGACTGGATCTCTGCCTAAACTACATCCAAACAGATCGCTAAATAAACCCACAAGCCACACCCACCATGTGCCCTGTAACTGAGGCCACTGGGCACCATTCAGGAAAGCAGCCCCAGCAGAGGGACGGCTGCAGGCCACAGGGACTGAGCAGACAGGCAGAGGGACGAAGGCAGGGGGAGCTCAGAGGAGAACCAGGCAGGCCCAGTGCCATCCCCAGGCAGGAGGCGAGAGTGCCAGTGACTGCAGGCACCGGGGTGGACGCAGCTCCAGGAACAGTGTCCCACACAGGGAAAGCCAGCGGCCTCTGCTGACGGGATAATGACAGGGCAGGTGCTCACGGGAGGACAGCTGATGGCCTGCAGGACACAGCGCTGATGCCACTGGAGCTGTAGGTCAGGGGCAGAAAGGGCAGAGCTGGAGGCAGCACACTGGAAGGTGACAGCCCAGAGGCCCAGCTCGCCACTGCCCAGCACTGCCCAGCACGGCAGGCCCAGCTGCAGGCGGCTCCTCCTGTCTCAGGAAGCACTAGGACCTTCGGCAAGGCCTCCCCCTCAACCCTCGCCCGCTGCCCACGCAAGGTGTCGGCTCCTTCTGTTCTCGGGCGTCCCTGCTCTGGGCCAGGCCTGGTTTGGGGACTCTGCCCCCTGCGTCTGCTGAACACATGGGCTGCAACTCCCATGAAGCTTTGATCAAATAAATCCTTTATGATCCAGCCTCCGTGACATAATACACAGAAGGCCATCAGCAGGGGCAACACCAGCTTTCCAAGGGCGGCACGGTGGCCTGCAGGGCACCCGCTTGGGTGCTGCCCCTGTGCGGGGCCCTGGTGCTCCTGTACCAGAGGGTGAGAGAGACGGTGGGAGGGCCAGCAACCCAGGAGGCAGCCCGAGAGCGTGGAGGTGAGCACAGGAGAGGAGGGAGGCCCTTCTAGGCTGAGCAGCGTGAGAAGGGACTTTCAGTCAGTGAGAACATGGGGCGGGGGGGACAGACATCGGCCACCCAGGCCTCACACCTGGCAATCTGCTGCACCCATCAGCATTAAGGGGACGCCGGGGACTGGAGGACAGCCCTGGCTCAGGGCAGCTCGGCCAGTCTCCCCATGAGAGGACACCAGGCCAGCTGCTCCCAGGCCCATCATCAGACGAAAGACGACCAGAGGCCACCGGCTCTGCAGCTCATCCCAGGGGCCGCCAGGGTATCAGGCGAAGGAGACTGGCGTGCAGGGGCATAAGGACTCCTCTGACAAGATGCCACCCTGAAGGGAGGGGAGTGTCCCAGCAGAGCAAGGGGGCTTCCTGACTCTCCCCCGTGAGACGGCAGAACAGAGCTATAAAACCGCCCGGGAGACCTGTAGGATGGCGGCAGCGTGGGGTCTACTTGGATGGCCTCTTATCTGAGCGCGTCTGTGCTCTGTCAGGAAGTCAACTCCGGTTTATTAAGTGCCTATTGCAAGTTCCCCGGGGAACCCAGAGGCCAAGGAGGCAGATCCCCGTCCTCCAGGGAAGCCAGACTTTGTTGCTTATGCGCCTTTCTTATCTCACTTGATCTAGTCATATTTTATATTTCTTCTTGTCTCTACGAAAAAAATTTCATCAGGTCGGGGGCTGATTCAGTGGTAGAGCATGTGCCTAGAGGAGCAAGGCCCTGGGTTCAGTCCTCGCACCACCCATTCCTTCCTCCAACAGAGCATCTTTACGGTGTGACTGTGGGCAGAGCAGGGACCATGCTGAGAGGCTCAGTCCCTATGGCTGAAATGTGGCAGAAGTTCCCCACAGGGCATCTGGAAGCCAACTGGAGGCGCTGTGTGAAAACCAGCACACACACTGGGCGTGGTAGCACATGCCTGTAGTCCCGGACTCTCAGGAGGCTGAGGCTGGAGGATCATAAGTTCAAAGCCAGCTTCAGGAACTCAGCAAGGCCCTAAGCAACTCAGCATGACTCTGTCTCTAAATAAATAAATAAATACGTAAAATAAAACAGGCTGGGGATGTGGCTCAGCAGTAAAGCACCTCTGGGTTCAATCTCTGGCACCAGAAGAGAAAGAAAGAAAGAAAATCAGTGCACGCTCTGTGCGCTGCTGGGGTGCAGTCCCTCCATTTCTAGACCAGGGGTCTCATGTTCAATCTCCTTGTGTTATTGATCATCAAATCCTGCCAATCCGCATGTCCTCCCGGATTCATTCTCTCGTCTCCACCCAAAGTGCCCACACCCCGAGCCGTCCCCTGTGGCCCCTCGCCTGCTGCCCCCGGGTCATTCCAGCGTCTCCCCTGCATCCTTGCTCTGCAGGACTGACACAGTGGCCTGAGTCACAACCACCTGTTTCATTGTTCTGCCAAAAGTAGGTCAACGGCTTCCCATGAACTAAGGGGAGTCCACAGCAGGCGGGGTCCTCCACCCCCACCCCTCCTTCACTCTCTGCTTGTGTCCCCAAGGGCCACGAGGCCCTGCACAGGTGCCTCCCCCAGGGAAGCTGCTGCTCGTGTTCCACAGACCAGCTCCTACCTGTGCACACAGCGTCCCCGAGGTGGAAGTGGCTGCCACCTGTGCCCAGGGCAGCTGCAGTGCTGACCAACAGCCCTAGAGCCACAGAGGCTCACCGCGTCCTGGGGGTTGTACCAACAGATGAAACTGAAAATACCACCTGGACGCTCATGGCTCCGTCGGGAGCTGGTTCACCAAGTGATGACGGAGGTAAATCCAAAGCCAAGTGCGGATGTTCCAGACAATTTCAGGACTGTTGAGCTTAAACAATAAGGTCATACTGTGGCACTATGTCTTTGATGTCATGGGATGGACATCAGGGTCAGGCATGGGCATGGCTGCCCTGGGAGAATGGAGCCCATGGTCCAGGCATGCTCCAAGGCTCCCTCTCCTGCTTAAGATGCATAGATGTCTGGTTAGAGTAGCGGAGACCTGCCTGGGAGGGCTTCTTTCCCGGACAGCACGCTCTGGTTTGGCTGGCGTGCATTCTGCCTAAGCAGAGGGACAGCGTAGACCAGTGCGTCCCAGTCCCCATGCCCCTGCTCGCCCGGCTCTCACGGGAAGCAGACTCGGGTACAGTGGGTCTGGATGGCTTCCGAGACGGGTTCTGCCAAGGCACTCCCAGGACACGGGGTGCTGATAGTTCCTGGCCTGCATGCTCAGTAGCGCAGTTGTCGGTGGCTTTGTCTTCCCTGGTCCTGTGATCCTCAGGCATTTTATTCTGGAACTCCCAGAATATCAAGAGTCCTATTATAGTAACTTTAGGTAACTATAACCAAGACAGTACAATCCATAGATGGAAAGTAAGAAGAACCTTAAGTAGTTACAATGGCCAAACCCTAAATTCTTAGTTCTAGGGGAAAAAAAGGGGGGGAAGGGGGCCATGTATGTAGTCGTCGTGTGAAAAGGGAAGTCAAAGTCACTGTCTTTACGTGTGTCTCTGCCACGAGCCCTCCTGTGAAACCTCAGCCCCTTCGCCCCTGAAACAAAGGCAGGTGGGTCTCTGGAAAGACATCACCCTTTCCAGGACACGGGTTCTGACCTAGCAGGCAGCCAAGGTGGGTTCCCTGAGCATGTGTGAGACTGGGGGGAATGAGCTTGACGTGCTTGCCCACCGAGCTCTGCTGACCCTTCCTAAAGCTCATTTCTCCTTGGGGATAAGCTGCTCAGGCCTGCAGTTTGCGACCCTCTGGCCTTGGCCTCCCAAGCAGCTGGATTACAGGCATGCCCCCCGCACTCGCTGTGACTTCCTTTTCTTTCTCTGTCTCACTCACTCTCTCCTAGCTCAAGCCTCCATATCTGAGGTGAACTCTCCCACATCTTGGTTTCCCATCAATTCAGGGCTGAATATTTTTACCGACATCTGAATTTAATTTTGTTCCTGTTTTTTACACTTCTCTGTCCTTCACTGTCATGAGTGTGTTACTTTTATTTATTCAAGTTTGGGGAGCTAAGAGACTGCCAAAGCAAAAGGAGAAAAGGTCACAGACTCAGGGTAAGGAAGTGGAAGAAGCCCACTGTCCACCGGGCCGGGTTGGCTTTTGTACTGGGAGACCCTCCATCTTTCACTGTTTCCTTGTCTGCAACGTGGAGACAACAGATCTCAGAACCGTTATGAGGTTAAATGAAACAATGGAGAGGAATGTTCTTTTAAAAAGAACAAGAAGTCTTCTCTTTACCTACAACATGTGGCCAGCTTCTCAAACTAGTTGCAAAGTCCTCTCCAACAGCGAGTTACCTTTTGAGCTGCCTTCTTAAAACAGAGTAAGGAGAAGGAGTTTGTGCATCTGATCATCCACCGTATCTGAGGACATCCACAGAGCTTAATAAACAAAGCTGGATTAACTCGGCTCAGGAGTGGGGGTGCAGCAGCTTCCCAGGAGCTGGACGCTGGAGAGGATTTGAGGTGCACGTGTTCGGATTAGAGCGCTGTGGATCAGGACCAGTTCCCGGGATGTTCTGCATTATTATTTCTGGATTAAGAGACGATTTTTAAAAAAGGACATTTTCAAAGGGCAGATGATGCGAACAGACCCCACAATCAAATAAAAATAAGGAAGAGTTTATATCAAAATATGATGTAATAATATAGAAATATAAACCCTAAACAACTAGGGAGATGATAAAGCACTGTTTTCTAGGGACACATCAGGGAGAAGGCTGCGGCTGGCAGGTGCTAGAATCTGCACAGGATCGAAGGGCCAGAGGAAAGGGGTCATCAGGCTGCCCCGTGGCTGTCCTTGCTTTGCAAGTGTGAACACACTTTGCACGTGGAGACCATCACAGAGTGACAAACAGGGCACGTGGCTGACGTGTTCACACAGGGGCGTATAAACGCCTTCGCTGCCTGAGCTCTGCGCAACACTGTGACATGCTTCCATTTGCACAACTGCCCTCCTTAGTTCACTGAGATGTACAAGCCCATCGATACTGTTGGAATCATCTGTTTAGAAAATCCCAAAACGGAACCTGACTTCAACTCTTAACCCTTAAGAATGGCACACAGCCATCAGAGTGGTGGGACAGCCAGTGAACCACTAGCGAGCACCAGAGGAGGGGCCAGGACTACTAATAGTGCCAGTGGAGCGACGAGGGAACCACTAGTAAGCACCACCAGTTTCAGAGGGAGTCTGCAGCGTGTTGATTGCAACTACCTGGCACAAACGGAATGTTCCCATGTCACGGATCATGTGTCTCAAATACATTTATAACTCATTTTGCTAATCTCAACTTTTATTATTATGCTCTACTTACTAAAGAAAATATGCTTTTTGTTTCCTTCTCCAGATAACTTGTCTCCAAGGAATGTTTAAGTCTTCGTCTACTAGGGGAAAGACCAGACTCGAAAAGTAGTGAATCTTAGAGCACTTGCCACCCTGCTGGGGGGCCAGAGGGGCGGAGGGCTGAAGAAAGACGGATCTGCCTTAGAGGTAATCTCATGGCCATCAGCAGGCTTAATGCAGAACACTGATAATGTCCTTTGCCTTTCAGGGTGGAGCAGAGGGGTGTGACAGCAGTGGAGGGGAGTCGGGGAAGGGGAGGTCGGCCTGGGAAGCTACTGACACCAGGGACAGACTCCCCGCTTCACGATCAGCCATCTCCCCCCGGCCCCCGTCAAGAAAGCCTTTCCAGAAGGACGGATGGGGGCATTATTTACCTGTTTATCAGGGCCAGTCCTATCTATCCTTTAAAACCACAGTGGTTTTTTACTTTCAAACCTGTTTATACTTTACCTTAAATAATAATTTAAAAGTGAAAGAGTTTAACCAGCTTCCCTAAAACACTTACCTAACAAATTACCACCAAAAACAAATAAGCAAACAGTTAATGCATGGCTGACTATGGGGACAAGCTCATGGACTCAGACTAAATAAAAAGTATTTTTGAATCATTAAGCTGTGAGAAAATGCTAAGCAAACTGTGTCCATGCAAATTAATTTGGCCATTCATCTCAACTTGAAATCGGTAGACATTCCTGTCAATTTTGCTTCTGAAGCCAGAGTCACCACTTTGTTTAAAGTTTCTGTGCATTTAGGTCAAGTCTCCTTACTGAGACTGGGTTTCAGATTTCTCATGAGCGGGAACGCATAACATCAGGGTCACGGGTCGCTCTGAAGATGAAGGAAAGTGCTGGATGAGGAAGCACCTCACAAAAATCATGGGTCTCTTAGGATGAGGGTACGTGAGGCATACGAGCACCTTCATCTACATTTGTGAAATCAAAGCCCAGGAGACTATTTTAACATAAGCGCATACTTTACTGAAAAAAACAGTAGGATTTCAAAGGACGTTTCAAAATGCAACAATATACGTGGAAAAAGTTGGAGAGCGTTGTTCAAAACTTTCAGAATATTGACATTTTCAAAACATAATGGGGTGACATCTCTTGATGAGGGAAGAATTATGAAATGCTTTTATCAGCAAGCAAGGTTACTCTTGACAGTACTAGTTTATTTGGGGGCATTTAAATATTTTGTAAAATCTTCCATATTTTATTTATCCTAAATCTTCTTTAAAAACTTATCCTAAATCTTTTTTCCTTTTAAAAGCTGCTCTTGGTGCACTGACTGTAAACAGTAGTGGGTTCATTGTTGCACACTGACATGCACACAACAGGCAGTATGTTTGGTCATTCACTGGGGGCTCTCTCGGCTCCCTGTTGGCCTCTTCCGAGGCCTCTCAGTCTGCAGGCTGTCTGTGCTGTGTGCTCTGCAACCTCTGAGCCTGGTAACGTTCTGTAAAACACTCTGATGTGCAGCTCGGCGCTCTGCACTGAAACACGCGTCCTGGTCCACTACCGGCGTGAGGTATGCATTTCACGTCTTTCCCTGGTAACGTCCAGGGTATGGCGTGGCAGGGCTGGTTAGGATGTCACTTTGTGGAGAAGGTCATTTCTGCCAGGGTTTGTTGTTCAGTGACCATCTTATGTGAGGAGTGAGAGCTTTGGCTGAGTTGTACACTAGCCAAGATCCACAGCTAACGTCTTCATAAACAGAGGGGAACCGAAAAGGAGTCACCTAAACATAACCACCCTGAGGAGGCACCCGTGCACCACAGTCCTGTGACAAGACACCCCTCTCAGACCTCTGGTGACATCGTCAGAGGCTATGAGATCGGCAGGATGCAGGCAGCGGGAAGCCCCCACATCAACCGTCTGAAGGGGCAGCCCGCATCTTTCATTTTACTTAAATGTCAAGTTTTTAAATGCAAATATTCACCAGGCCTGTACTGGCAGGGATAATCTCCAATGTCCTAATTCCTGGACATCAAAATTCTATGCCTGAATTCACATCAAGGCGTAATGAGGACAGTCTACAGAATCTGTGGGGCCCAGGGCAAACTCTCTTTTCCAAAATAAGATTCTCAAGACGGCAACAGCAGAGAATCCAGCTAAATGCAATTCTAAGTGTGACCAGCGAAGCCAGTCTGGGGTGACCTGTATTGACATACAGGACAGAGTTATCAGCAGAGAAAATGAAAGAGGTAGACCGTTCAGAGGAGAAAAGACTGAAGGAGCTCCACTGAACAGTATTTCTCCCTAAAATTTGTCTTAAGGTAGCCTCATTTCCGTCCGGCTTTATCCAGCTACTAAACAACTTTATAAGATGTTAACTGACGTCAGTTTACTGTTCCCCATTGAGGGGCATTTTCATAGTTATAGGAAACTCTGGAAATAAAATTGCTTTAATAAGAAAGAGATTGTGTTTTAGGCCCCTGAGCAGGTGGCTCTCCTGTAGGCGACACACCTGTTAGCCCACCTAACTAGTGAAGCATCTGCCACTGCTATCGCTACAGGCTGTGTTTACCTCCGTTTAAGGGGTGGTTTTTCTCTTTCCACCATAAAGTAATTTATTTTTGCAAACTTTCAAGAATCACCATAGGAACTGGTATGTCAGAGACCCAGGCCTCTCCTGGTGGGACAGGCATTGCACAAACACTGCTGTCCCCATCTCTGTCACCACTGTGGCCACACATGTCTCTTCAATTATGGGATCCACTTCTGAATCAATCTGAACTGGAAACTTTTGATGATACCGATGCATTTAAGTGAATGCTGTGATTTAACATGAAGTCACGGCCTGGACATGCAGACGACACTTAGATCTACGTTACAAAACACAGGCACACACACCCACTAGTGAATCCCTACCAAGAAGCATGTATTCACTATGTGTTTTTAAATGTATTTTAAACAAGATTACTTGACTGAGTCAAGGACATTTATATTTGAGTGAAATATTTGGGGGGACATGAGTGACAGTCCAACTAGAAGTACATGTCACTGCTGGGGTAAAATGCACACCGTCCATGAGGCCATCCTGTGGACTTATTTTGCACATGCCTTGAACTCAGGAGGCATGGAGGCCACCTCTGAGGCGGGTCACATTTTGCTATGGTGTGCAGTGACGTGTGGTCATGCACGTGCTGCGGCCACTTCATACCAGCAGCATCTAAGCTGGGGGGCCTGCTCCTGGACAAATCGGGTCCTCCTTCGCTACTTTTCCTTCTTAACACAGGGTTTCCAAGTTAGTACGGGGGCTGCCCTGCAGTGTGTGCCAGCCCTCGGAAGGCAGTGCCAGCCATCCTGGCCAAAAACGGACTGTTCAAAGTTCCCGTGTTAGGATTCTAAGGAGTCACAGTGATTGAAAAACCACTGCACAGGTCTTTCTGAGTTCAGGGCTATTTACCTCAGAGTGCTAACCTTAAGGCTCATTTTACCCACTTGGGTGTAGGCAAGAGTGTTGCCTTGGAGGACCCCACACAGTGATGTGGCTTCTAGGTGTTGGCAGAACGCATGCATGGTGGGCGTCTCTGTCTCGGCTGTGTCTTCAGGCCTGGAGTGTGAGTGCTCCCTGCATGCAGCTGCAAGACAGTGTAGTCGTCTTGACTTCCTCTTAGAAGAAACCCACAAATGTGCACGTCTCCATGCTCTCCAGCCATCACCAGCGTGTGTGTGAACTGACATCATCCCGGTCAGAAATGTGCATGCTTCTAACTCGATGTCTGTAACCTGGTATTGTGTTTAAAAGTCTCTACGCTGCAGGGTGGTGCCTAAGAGTTTCACTCAAATTAGTTCATTTCTAATAGTGCATAACATTCTTAGAGAGTTCCTTCCAAACCTGATAGCACTTCGTTTTATAAAATGAATTCTTTTCTCAGAACTCTGAAAAGGCAGCAAGTTATTTCAGAGGAAGAATTACAAGACACATTTAACACTTTAGCTATCCTTTATCTACTTTAGCCACAGTTTTCTTTTTTAAAGAAAAGATTCAATTCAGAGTTTTCACAACGAGGCCCCAATACTTTGGAGAAATATGTGAAACATTAAATGAGCATCATGTTCACAGTTGCTACAGGAAAATATGGATAAATGAAAGTCAAAAGCTACTTACCAGTTTACTAAAATAAATTTGTTTCCAAAGGATCAGAAAGTTATTGGAAGGACAGTGACATGTAAACTGTGGAAAGTCCACATAGCTTTCTTATAAATGTGAGGTTACTAGAATTTAAGTGAAGTTTAAATCAAATCTAGCTTCGTGAGTTCTTTCAAAAACTGGCATCGTATCAGGACCCAGCAACCCAGCTGTTCCATGGTCAGGTCTGTCTCCAGCCCACAGGGAAGATCTCAGGAAATGTGTGGCTATATTGCTAGTTTGCTTTTATTCCACACTAGTCGCACTCTTTACCCTTAATTTTTAATATGCAAAATAAGCAACACTTTTAGAAAAATCGTGACAGAATTCATATTGCCATATCCATTTCATATTTTCTAAATATTTCAAAGGACTAAAACCCATGGATTAGTTGGTTTGCAGTTTTCAGTAACACACCAAAGGAAGAGGGACGCACGGGTCCTGCGTCTCTGGGTTTTGTGTCCAGGAAGTGGGCACCCAAGAATATACCTGCTTTTAGCACTGGCTGGGGCCCCCGGGGCTCTGGAACGGCAAATTCCAGGAGTCGTGAATCTGCACGCATTTGAACAAACAGCAGCACACTGAAATGGGGTGATCTTCCCCCAGAAATGTAATGGCGTGTACGGTCAGCCCACCACTATGTGCCCCCACAGCATCTCGGCCATCTGTGTCTAGGTCCTTCCGTGTGACTATCTGTTTAACAGCAGCCGAGTGTTCACCCTCCTTGCTCAGTGGAAACTGACATCCAAGTGCAACTGCACACACCCTCAGGTGGTTTCGTTTTCCATTTGTAATACAGAGCACAAATAAAGCAGAATGTGCCCTGACTTTCCTACATAAAATACACCGTATTTTTAAAGGGAGTATTTAAATACCAGAGGAGTTGGATTTTGAAATCAGTTTTCAAAGCAACAATTTGGTACGGTTTACTTTGTAACTATTCAAAGGTGCTGTGGTTTCTACTAAATGGTTGGGGACCAACAGGGTAAGGATAAGTTATGCTCCTCAGAACAATCATTCCAAAATAAACACGTCAAGGTTTTAGAAATTATTTCGAGGTCAGACGAGCTAGCGGAGTGGGCTGTGTGGCTTCTGCTTGCCTGCAGCTCAACGCAGAAGGCTGGGCCACGCATTTTCTTCCTGGTGACTAGTGGGTGGCAACCGACTAGCCAGGTTCTGTACCCAACCAGCTGTTCCTGGTGCATGGCTCTCCAAGGCAAGACAGACAAGGAGACAGGAGCAGGAAGGGGGGGACACACGGCTTGGTCACTGGAATCAACTGCCCCATCTGGGAGACTAAGGAAGGGAGAGTGAACCAGCCTGCGAGCTGCGCCTGTGCTGTTAGTTCAGGCACACACCATGCCATCCTCAGTGTCCACCCATCACATCAAGGTGAAAAAGATGCTTTCTTCTAATAGTGACAACAAAAACAATCGGTTTTTAAATAAAAATTCTGCTCTCTAGGTAGCTGAACAGACCTGCCAGGGAAATGAATGCAGGAAGGCACTGTGGACTCACTTGCTCTCCTCCATCGAAAACAATGTGTTACAGTTTTAAAACACACCTCCCCTCAACGCAGTCTGGTGGGTGAATTGAGTGAGAAAACTAAGACCTGAACCGCCAGGCTCAGGATGCCACTGGAAACGGCTCTCTAGGGTTATCTGAAGACCGAGCCATGGCTGCGAATGCCAATGCAGACCCTCCCAGGGTCTGGGCAAGCTGGTCTTTTCTTTTTAACATTCATGCTTTACCACATGAGCGTTAATAAGACCCAGGACAGATCAACCGAGGGTGGGGGCTTCCCTCATTCATTGGAGGGTATTTTTCAATTATATTTTGTTACATCTTCAGAGATAAAAGCTGTATCTGCAAGTGATTAAAAGATGTTTTATATTCGTGGTTTCATTTCTGCTGAAATAAATGCGTAATTTAAACCACACATAATTCATAGCAATTTAGGCCCATTATAGAGTTCTAGCTTCTTTTTATGATAGTTACTAATTAAAACAGAGTGTCATGCCATGCTGAGCCTCAGTCTTTGACATGCAGGTTTAATGAATGAAACGTCCTGACACAAAAATGAAAACAATAACGGAGACTAGGCTGCAAGCTGTTATGCCTCAGTGTGTGGAAAAGATTAAGGACGTTCATGGAGCTCAGCGCTGTGCAGAGAAGGAGCCGAATGTCTTTCTTTAAAGGAAGAAGCAAGGGGGTTTTGGAGAGAAATTTGAAATAGTACTACTCTCTTTAACTTCTGGGCCCCTCATTCCCAGTTGTCCCCCTCCCTCAACTAGGAATTTAAACTCATAAGCATCACTTTTACAGAACAAATGGTGGGATATTTTAATATAATCCTGAATATAGGTTTAGATTGAAAATGGGAATTGGGACCATAATTAATTATGTTGAGAAGTTTTTTTAAACTTTAAGAAGGCAGAGGAGGGTAAGTGACATTTCATAAGACTGCAACCTTCTGAACGTTCATGGATTGAAACTTTGGTAAATGACAATATCTTTTCGGCATTTGATTAATCCCATATGCAGAATGAGTGCGAGGAATTAGTTCCTCTTGGTGTTTTCACTTTCTGAAACCACGGTAATAAGAGACTGATATAAAATCAAATCAAGTGTAAACACAGTCCTTAGCTAGGGTTATGGTCTTATTATCACTCTTAATAAACATGGTTAATAATAACAAATATCCATGGTCCTCAGCACCCTGCTCCACACACTGTGCCCCTCCCATCCACCCACCCCTTGTGTCAGGATAATAAAACACTCCAGTCCCACCAAATCCGCAGCTGCCCCTCCCTCCGGAGAGATGTTTTATCTGTACCTCTGCAGCCCAGGGAGGACTTCTCTTGTTTGAAGGGGGCGGAGAAGAGAGCTGGGTCTTTCTTACTCCCATTGAGTCTCCCCTGGTTCTCACGGGTGCCCCGGGACGGGTGGGAGGAGGGAAGAGGAGGTGGGAGATTCCCTCCTCGCAAAAGAAAAAGGGTTCATGAAGCGAGGCCGAGGAGGAGGGCGGAGAGGAGAGAGGGTAGTATGTTGGGTGAGATCAGCAACTCAGTGAAAAACTCAATTCTCCATTGTGACTTAAACAGACCGACAAACCTAAGTTGCTAAAAAGAACTCCAAGAAACAAAACCAGACACTTGCTCAGGTTCATTTCCCGCTCAAGGTCTTGGTTTCTGGGAGCCCAGCGTTCCTGGAGCAGGAGATGGACAGCGCCCCGAAGGGGGCCAGGAGGGGAACGCGACCAAGACGCGCCAGCCCAGCGCCCCAAAGAGGTGCCCGCGAACACCCAGAGCCTCGCCGGCCCGGCGCAGTGGGCGCGGGATCCGCGGGGGACTCTCTCGCCTCGGTCTGGGCGGCCTGCGGGGAACCCGCACCCCAAATCCAGTAGTTGCGAAGTACCCCCCAAAACAGCGGGGTTCCGAAGCTACGCATTCCGGCTGGCACCGCAGCGAAGCTCAGCGCGGAGGAAAGGAGGCCCGGGCGAAGCCCACTCGCGCACAGACGGGGCGAGGGCGCGACGCCGGGTGGCCCGGGCTGCGGCGGGAGGAGTGTCCCCTCGGTGGCGCTCTGCTCTGGAGTCACAGGACAGCCGACCCCGGCGCCCCGCTCGGCAGGCACGCAGAGGACGAACTCCGAGCCTGAGCACGGGGGTCCCCTGGAGGGCCGAGCGGGAGCGCCGCGCGCTGCGGGACCTCTGGCTCCTCGCCCCCCGCGGGCGTCCCCAGACCCCGGTCCTGCGGACTTTCTCTGGCCGCAGGCAGAAGGCGCGAGCCCTGCGACGGAGGCGACAGCCGGTCCTGCAGGAGGGCAGAGCGTCCAGGCCGAGCCGGGATGGACGCGGCTCCCAGAGCTCGCGGCCCGTGCGCTTTCCCTCCACCTCTCAACACCACCGAGCCGCCCCGCCACGAAACCAGGCAGAAAAGCCGAGTCCGACCTGCTGCACGCCCCTCCGCCCCGCCACCCTTCTGGGTCGGGCGCCCTCGGGACCTCGCAGGACCTTCCTGGCTTGGGGACGCGCGCCCCAACCTCGGGTGTGAACGCTGTCCTGCCAGACCTGGGTGGCTGGCAGAGGCGTCCGGGAGCCGGGGAACTGCTTTCCTTTCGCACTTACCTTTAAAAAGTCGGCTTGCCTTTCCAGTGGGCAAGAGGAGGGATCCCTCCCCGCGGTGTGGCGTGCGAACAGTCCACGTCCCCGGCTCCGCAAGATGCCAAGCACCGGTATCAGGGAACCGAGGGAACGAAGGGCAGGGGCGGAAGCAGATCAGAGGAAAATCAGCCGGCCCAAGTGTCCCAACTTCGCGGCCGGCGCTGCTAACTTCAAACGCGGGCGGAGAGCAAGCGCCGCGCGGCCGCCGAAGTTGCCGCGAAGTGGAGCCGGAGCGGCGCGGGCCAGCGGACCGGGCAGCGCCGGGCAGCGGCGGGAGGTCCTGCAAAGGGCGCGGAGCGTGCGGGCGGGCGGGAGGATGCCGCGGCGCGGGCGGGTCTGCGGGCGGCGCACGGTAAGTGGAAGAGCGCGGTCGGTGCCCGCTCCGCGCTCCGCTCCCTGTGGCTGGAGCGGGGATTGTGTGTGCACTCCCGAGTGTCACCGCTGCAGCCCGGGCCTCCCCGCCTCCCGCCCCGCCGCGGCCCGCCCGCCCCTCCCTGCTCTGCCCGCCGCCTCCCCTCTTCCCCCTTTCCCCCTCCCGCTGCGCGCCAGCGTGCGCGCTCACACTCACGCGCACACACGCGCGCACACACACGCGCACACACGCGCGCACACACGCGCACACACACTCTTTCCCTCTCTCCCACACACCCCGCCCAGCGACCCAGCGCTCTCACTGGACGCTCGCGGGCGGCACGGCGGGGACACTTTGCTGTCCTTGCCTCCCCGCCACCCAGGGGAGGAGAGAGGCCTCCCGGACCCTGGCGAAGCTGCGAAATCCAGCGGGACGTGTGCGCGGGACCCTCCCGGTCAGGGAGAGGGGGTGCACAATAGAGGGGAGCTCGGGCTTGGCTGGGCGGGGTAGGTCGGGTGGGACGCAGCGGAGCGCGGAGGGTGCAAACTGCAGTCGTGGCCGCTCTGCTTTCCACCCAGCGCCTGCCGACCGCCGACCGCAGCGCCCCGGACCGCTTTCCCCTCGGCGCAGACCAGCCTCCGCCGGTGGAAACGCAGCAGCTGTTTTAACAATTGAAAAGCGGCCCTGCAGGACCAGCCAGCAGTGTGTGAAGCCGTTCAGGCTGACTAGGTAATTACGAGGAGAAGTTACCTAATTAGCAACCTGGCCAGAGCCTAGGAAAACGGGGAGCGGGGAGTGCCCGGTGATTGAGTGATCTCATTTTCGCAGTTGTGACTCTAGTTTCTAGCAAACCTGATTTTTTTTGACTCCAGTTTTTGAAGTGTTAAGTTCTAAGAATGTACTGTTTATTAAAATATAGTGTCAATATTGAAAGCATGAAAACACCTTCCCTCTTCTCATGTTGTCAGTAAAATGAAGATAAATAAGATGAACATCAACCTCACGGAGATCACATTAGTAACTATGATTTTTTGTTAAATACCTTTAAATGCCTGGTCATAGGACAGTCCAATTCAGCTCCTAAAGTTTTGTGGCTACTAGATGAGAATACTGCCATAGGTGGATTTATGAAACTGTTTAAATGCCACAAGACAGTTTTAAAGGCTAAAAGAGACATTTGAGATCACAGCAAGCTTGTGTTCTGCAGATGAGGTGGGAGAGAGGCAGCCCTGGATCTTCCCTCACATCTGTACATGTGACTTCTGCACTTAAGATATGACCCAGAGCAGGTCATCCAGACCTTCATTAACAAACATTAAATTTCTACTGTGTACTAGGTATGTCTCAAGTGCTGAGATTTAAAGATAAGACATGGTGTCCACCTTTAAAGAACTCCCAGAAAAGTGGGGGAGAGGCATAAATAGCACCACTACATATCTTTATGCAGGGTCCTGTGGGAGCTCGGAAGAGGAAGCAGGCAACTCCCTGCATAAGGTGCTCTGATGGAAGTGGTAGAGGTCGGCACAGAGCTCTGGAGCAGCCAGAGAATTCCAAGGAAAAGAAGATGGGGAGGGGGCGGAGCATTCCACAGACAGAGGTTGGGGAATGCCAGAGTGCAGGGTGTGTCCTGGGAACTGGGAGAAGCTAGGTGTGAGTGCCAGCAGGTGGAGGAAGAGAGGCCAGCCCACATCAGGCTTGGTGACCCTGAGAGCCAGAACTTTCCGGAAGGTGTTGGATGTTTGGGGAACTATTACAAGTTTTCAGCAAGGACAGATCTTCAGGTTTTAAAGTGCCATCAAGGATTTGTTTGGGGAAGTTTCCTCTGATACCCCTGTGGAAGGAAAGTGGGAGAGGAGGTTATTTCCAGAGGAAAAAGGTCTGAAGGAAGCAGAATTGTCACCTGGGAGCCGGGACAGTCCAGAGATATGTAGGAAGTGGAATGGACAGGGCTGGTGCTCCGTGGGCCATAGAGGGGACGCAGGGAGCAGGAGGCAGGCTGGCTCCATTTTCTGGCTGGCAAGGGGCAGGTGCTGGTGCAATAGCCAAGAGCAGCACACACAGAAAGGCAGGGACAGGAGCCCTGTGATGGGCTCAGCTCCACACTTGCTGAGCTGGGCATGCCCCTGTGGTGTCTGCACGTGGCCCTGCGTGTTGGAGAGGGAAGGTTCAAGCCG